>CAUVWO010000008.1:0-117500 GCA_963555685.1 Acrobasis consociella | reverse complement strand
TTATAAAGACAGGAATTGACTATATTTTGCAAAAAATTCATATAATTTTATCTAATTCATTTAACCAATTATTTTAAATTTACAAAATATTACAGCAACGTTTTTAGCCTAATTATTCTTTCTTAAGCTTAATTTAATCTTATTTTAATTTATTTAATATTGTAAAATTAGGAAATAGTGACAAAATTTTTTGCAAAATTAGCTCAGACTTATTGGACTTATCTATCTTAACTTTAGGATCTTTTAGTTAATAGTTTAGGACAATTAGGACATAGTGTTGACGATTTTAATTAATAATTTATTTTCCTGTATTTTAATTATAATTATTATCATTTTAACTTTACAAATCTTAGGAATCTTATAATTTTAAACAAGTGACCTCCCTTGGTTCCCATTTACAGAACCAAGGAAGCTGTATTATACATCAACACTGTACCTAATTTTACTTTATTTTATTTTATTTATTCTTATTAATAGTAATTTTATTTAGTCGACGGTTTTAAATATATAATAGATATAAACGACCTTGGCTCCCCTATACAGAGCTAAGAGACGGCTTCTCTTAAAGCCCATAATTTAAGTTTTAAAATAATTTTGTAATTAATATTTTTAATTTATTTTACAAGTGACGCAGGCCTTCAACATGCCTCTGACTCATTCTCCGCCTATATCCAAAGGGACAACAATCAGCGCGACGCCTAAATCAGTGTCATTCGCTGATCCACAAAAGTGTCTGACATTTTCGGACACTAGTTCACCATGTTATGAGCTAACCGGAAGAAACAAACATCTGGAGTATATGAGGCATAATCCTAGTCTCACACCATTTGTCCCGGAGGAGTATAGGCGGAAACGCATAGATGATGAAAAGAGAGACATGCTTTTAACAGAGTGTAGAGATTTTATAAAATTAGCGATAGAGGAGTTAGAGACTGCTAGAAATTTGAAAACCACTATCAAGGATACTGTAAAGGAAATTTTAGGGAAATTAGAATATAAGCTGTTCGACCTGGGCGAGTTCTGTGACCCGATAAATGTCACACCCGGGTATCATCCCAGTGTACGCACCCAGACCTCCCCTGAGGCCATACCCAGCCCAAATCAAGTCGAGTCTGCTCTGTCCAAACAGATAGAAGAGCAGGCTCGACTGATCAAAGAAAATACTGAGAGGCTGGAGGAAATAAAGGCAATGATCGCGCAGCAGCCTGGCCCCTTGTCTTACGCAGACGTAGCGGCCCGCCCGGCCTTGGCAAAACCGACCGAACGTGGGGCCCTGCTCTCCCTTGTCGTCACATCGAAGGATGGGTGCGACACGGGAGAGCAGGTGCTCGACAGGGTTCGGGAAGCGGTAGATGCCAAGGACGGGTGGATACGCGTAGAGCGGGTGCGTAAGGCTAGGGACCAAAAGGTAGTGATGAGTTGCGCGACGGAGGCCGATAGGGCAAAATTGCGGCATAGATTGGAAGGGGCAGGCAAAAACCTAACTGTCGAGGTCGTGAAAAATAGGGATCCACTCCTCATCCTCTGGGGCGTCAGCGTCAGACATACTGACGATGACGTCATCGGAGCGGTGAGGAACCAGAACCCGGAAGTTTTTCACGGCCTCGACGGGGAGGAAGGCCGCCTGCAGATTAAATATAAAAGGAAGGCGCGGAACCCGCACGTTCACCATATTGTGGTCAGCACATCGCCGGCCATATGGAGGAGGGCAGTTGCTGCCGGAACCCTCCGTGTGGACCTCCAGCGCGTAAGGGTAGCCGATCAGTCCCCCCTCGTGCAGTGCTCTCGCTGCCTGGCTTATGGCCACAGCAGGAGGTACTGCAACGAGGAGGTGGACTCGTGCAGCCACTGCGGGGGTCCACACTTAAAGTCGGCATGCACTGACCACAAGGCGGGCACCGCGGCTTCATGCCGCAATTGTTGTAAGGCAGGACTGGGGAAGACAGACCACAATGCCTTCAGCGACGGCTGCGCGTTAAGGCAGAAATGGGACGCGATTGCAAGGTCAGCAACCGCGTATTCCTGACCTTGCAATCTGCGCAGACCCACTGGTGCATGGCTCGGTCGATGGTAGCCTGCATCCTTAGCTCATTCAATACGACTTTTATTTAAAAGCTAGATTGACATGACTATGACAGGTAAAAAATGAGCAGGTTATCGCGACTCGGCCATGTACCGAGCATACGCGTAGATGTCGATGAAGGCTCTGTCACTCCCAGACAGCGGGGTATCTCCCTCCCCGAAGTAGTAGGAAATATATGTGTTTTATTGTTTAATAAACGCAATATTTTAGCAAACAACAGAAGTAAATAATATGGGAGGGATATGCCTTGAAACAGGAGTCTGAGGAGAAAGGGAAATGTTAAGAATTATAGAACAATATGTAAGATAATTAAGGTTATATACAAAAATTAAAATTATTATATAAAAATTTAATAAAACTATAGAAATAAATAATCAAATAAAGAAATAAAGAAATAATCAAATGTGTACAAAAAATTATATGTGTAATGTTGTTAAGACAATTATGTAAAAATAATAGTTATAAAAATAATGTTAAAAATATAAGTACTAAATATAGAAAACTATAATAAAAATGTAAAATGTCAAATGTGTATATAAGTAGAGAAATAAAATATTAAACGATACACAAACTATTGAAATGTAAAAGTCAGGTGATAATATACATGTATAATTATAATTATATATAGAAAGCATAAGGAAAAATTGTGAATCAAAGCATATTTTTTAAGAAAGAGAATAAGAAAATGTACGACACAGATGAAATTGTTAAAAATTACAGTGTTGACTACGCTTATTACCCCTTCCGATAATAAAGATAATAAAAAAGATAAACAGTATCAGAGATAGTTAGCAGTCGGGAGTCCCACCCGAACAGAGTAAAAGATGATGTATGAACTTGGACAGTATGATGAATGAAAGTACGAGAGGTATGAAAGTGAGAACTGGTATGAAAGAGTTTCTTAGCAAAAATAGACTCCAATCATGTTGGAGGTTGTAGGAGAAAAAAAAAAAAAAAAAAAAAAAAAAAAAAAAAACCTAACCTAACCTAACCTAACCTAACCTAACCTAACCTAACCTAACCTAACCTAACCTAACCTAACCTAACCTAACCTAACCTAACCTAACCTAACCTAACCTAACCTAACCTAACCTAACCTAACCTAACCTAACCTAACCTAACCTAACCTAACCTAACCTAACCTAACCTAACCTAACCTAACCTAACCTAACCTAACCTAACCTAACCTAACCTAACCTAACCTAACCTAACCTAACCTAACCTAACCTAACCTAACCTAACCTAACCTAACCTAACCTAACCTAACCTAACCTAACCTAACCTAACCTAACCTAACCTAACCTAACCTAACCTAACCTAACCTAACCTAACCTAACCTAACCTAACCTAACCTAACCTAACCTAACCTAACCTAACCTAACCTAACCTAACCTAACCTAACCTAACCTAACCTAACCTAACCTAACCTAACCTAACCTAACCTAACCTAACCTAACCTAACCTAACCTAACCTAACCTAACCTAACCTAACCTAACCTAACCTAACCTAACCTAACCTAACCTAACCTAACCTAACCTAACCTAACCTAACCTAACCTAACCTAACCTAACCTAACCTAACCTAACCTAACCTAACCAGTCTCGCTGCGCCAGGCGACCCGAGCGCGCACTGTCCGCAACGCTCCGCGCACGAAAAAAGCACATTTTGTCGAAAATTTTAGTAAAAAATTCATAACTTCCAAACGGAGCTAGCTACATCCCTGGAAAAAACATCAAAAAGTGCGCGCTAAAAAGTACAACAGTGACAGCAAAGTGAGAAACACTTAGATTTTTCCTAAGTATTTTTAAAAGCTAAAAAAGTGACTAACTTTCGGGACTTTGTGCGCGAAAAAATTCTTTAAAAAATCATTTGATATGGTATAGCCACAAAATATACATAAGTACGTACTCCGGACTCTAGCGCATCTGGATATATAAAAATTGTGAATAAAAACTCAAAATTGGACCCGTGACAGCTACGAAAAATCTGAAAATTTCAAAAAGTGAACTTTAAAGGCGATTTTCTCAAAAATAAGATCGATAACCCCAAAATTTTAAACTGTGGATCTGTGGAGTGTGGTTGCCTGCTCAACGGGACACTATTTTTGGAATTTTCTGGTGACGCATAGGGGCGCTGGAACCGAAAAACCGTTTAAGCTATCCATCGGTTTTCGTCGTTTTGCGGCGAAACCCGGGTGCGCTCGCTAGTGATAGTATCATCCCTTAGTGCGCCCTGACGAGACGCGTCAGGCGAGGTGTAAACCAGGATCCTGGGACAAGGCGTTCGGGAACAGGAGCCATATTTCTCGGAAAAAATCAAGGAAGAACGACTTTGGACCCCCCCCACGCCCGAAAATCCAAGGACCAGGAAGACCGCTACCAGATAACTTCCAGGTACGTCTAATTGCCGGTATTTGTGCCAAATTTGAAGCCTCTGGAATAAATAGTTTTCGAGATATTAAATTTTTACCAAAATACTTCTAAATTACCGGCCCGTTTTACGTAATTTCAAACTCGAAAACTGCTTTTTTGTTACGGGGTTTTTTGGCAAACCACCCCCTAACTTCCAAAGGCAGGACCTAAAAAATAGGTCCTGCGTTGTTTCCAAAATTTTTTACCCATTGGTTTTAGAGATATTAGGACATCAAATTTGGCTTAGTCCTGGGAATTTGACGTACAGTTTTGACCCCCTTCCCGTACGGGAAACGGCAGGGTAAATATATTAGGTAGTCTATATTACCATAAGCTTGGATATTTCAGTGATTATTTGGACTAAAATACAGTAAAATCAGTTTTTGGCTAGTAAACAAAGTCACGCCATCTATTGGTACCAAAAGGTACTACATAGACGGTGATTTTTCAAAATTTTATTTTTATTAAAATTTTATTTGAATATCATAGAAGGGTCTCCCTGCCCCCCCTTTATTGATTTAAGGAATCCCCAAACTTGGAAATCACTGAAATATTTAAGTTACAAGTACAAAAATCCTACTCATAGAAAAAATTCTTAAAAAATTACTTATATGACAAAAATTGATTGTAAACAATATCATTAGTGTAAATAAGGACCCCTGCTTCCTGTTTATTACAGGGAGGGCCCGACTACCTAAATAGTTTTTAAGGAAATTAGGTTATAGTATCTGACGTACCTAAAAATTGTGTTTTTAAACTTAAATTATTGTTTAAATTAGTACTTTAAGTTATTCTATATTAATTATTTATTGACTGCTTTCTTTTAAAACTTTTACAAACCTTTTTAAATATATTTTAACGACTTTGGCCCCCTTATACAGGGCCAAAAAATTGTAACTTATTTAATTTTAATTTTACTGTAATTTTAATTTGACCTGTGTTTTAATTTAAATTATTTTAATTAAGTGACGCAACCCCCCAAAGCCAAAATGCCTCTTGCCCACTCTCCTCCGACCTCAAAAAAGACTCAGACAGACGGGACACCAAAATCGGTGTCTTTTGCCGACCCGCAACGACAGCTCACGTACTCGGCATCCAGTGTCGAGTCATATGCTCACTATAGGCTCACAATGGACTCCCAAGCAACGCCTTTCGTCCTGCCGAAAGATAGAAGGAAACGTATAACCGACGACGATAGAGATAGATATGTCGTTAAAGGTCGGGAATACATTGCACAAATTATTGAGGAGCTAGAATCGGCAAGGAATTTAAAAACCACGATAAAGGAAGCTATTAAGGAAAAAATACAATTACTGGATGATACTATGTGCGACTTGGCTGAGTATGTTGAGAACAAAAATATAACCCCGGGTTATAACCCCAGTGTCCGCACGCAGACGACCCCGGCGGCCCAATCCAGCCCTCACCAGATCGAGCCTGCTCTGTCCAAACAGATGGAAGAGCAGGCCCGACTGATTAGGGAAAATACAAGGAGGCTGGAAGAAATAAAAGAGATTATCGCGCAACAGTCTGGCCCTTTGTCTTACGCAGACGTAGCGGCCCGCCCAGCCTTGGCGAAACCGACCGAGCGCGGGGCCCTGCTGTCCCTTGTCGTCACATCCAAGGATGGGTGCGACACGGGGGAGCAGGTCCTCGACAAGGTTCGGGAAGCGGTGGATGCCAAGGATGGGTGGATCCGCGTGGAACGGGTGCGTAAGGCAAAGGATCAAAAAGTTATAATGAGTTGCGCCACGGAGGCTGAAAGGGCGAAATTGCGGCAACGGATAGAAGGGGCAGGCAAAAACCTGTCTGTCGAGGAAGTGAAAAATAGGGACCCGCTTCTCATCCTCTGGGGCGTCAGCATCAGACATACTGATGATGACGTCATCGGAGCGGTGAGAAGACAAAACTCCGAGATTTTTCACGGCCTCGACAGGGAGGACGACCGCCTGCAGATTAAATACAAAAAGAAGGCGCGCAACCCGCAGGTAAACCATATTGTAGTCAGCGCATCGCCGAAAGTATGGAGGAGGGCAGTGGATGCCGGGACCCTCCGCGTGGACCTCCAGCACGTCAGGGTGGCCGACCAGTCCCCCCTCGTGCAGTGCTCTCGCTGCCTGGCCTATGGCCACAGCAGGAGATACTGCAACGAGGAGGCGGACTCGTGCAGCCATTGCGGAGGCCCACACTTAAAGTCGGCGTGCGCTGACTATAAGGCGGGAACGGCAGCATCCTGTCGCAACTGCGAAAAGGCAGGCATCGACCGGGTAGACCACAACGCCTTCAGCGGGGATTGTGCACTAAGAAGGAAGTGGGATGCGATTGCAAGGTCAGCAACTGCGTATTCCTGACCTTGCAATCAGCATGGTACCCATCTGCGCAAGGCCGAGTCGCGGGTCCCCATAACCTTAGTAGATTCAACACCCACTTTTGTAATAAAAGTTAGGTTGATATCACTAACATAGGTAATAAACAGTGTGGGGAACCGCGGTCCCGCCGCGTACCTGAAAGTGCATGATGGTGGAGGCGCTGTGATCTCCAGGTTATGAGGCACCACCCCCCTAAAATCTAGTTTAAAAATAATATTAGCATATTATTGTCAATAATAGCGATATTAAGTAAATAAATAGAAAGTATTGGGGAGGGAAAGGCCTCGCGGTAATATGTAGTCACTAAAACCTAGTAGTAGCAGAGGTATTTTAATTATAAAAAATTATATTAAATTGAATAATAATTATATAGAAATTTAGAAAAGTTTTAATTCCATCAATATTATAACATTAAATCCTTGTCTATATTTTACCGAATTGTGCTTAAAACTATACACTGTAATTAACACAACCTAAGCTATAAAACTGTCAGTAAAGAAAGATAAATTATTTTGTAACATATTAAATATACAATTATAAAAACGATTAATGATGTAACGATATATATAAGTAAGATTAAGTAATATTTAAAACTGTAAAGCAAAATTATTTAAGAAATATATATAACTGTAAGAGGAAAAAGCATAAAATAGACACAAAGTAGGTATATGTAGTGAACAAAATGTAAAATAAAAACAATTGTGTAATATTATTTACCCACTATATATACAATATAAAGAAAATAAAAATAAATAAAACAAAATAGCTAGGATCGAAATAGTTAGACGGGAATCCCACCCGTAATAGAGCACAAGATGAAGTATGAACTAGTAGTATGAAGAATGGAAGTACGAGAGGCATGAAAGCGAGAACTGGTATGAAAGAGTAAATCGGAAAATATAGACTCCAATTATGTTGGAGGGTGTAGAATTATAAAAAAAAAAAAAAAAAAAAAAAAAAAAAAAAAAAAAAAAAAAAAAAAAAACCTAACCTAACCTAACCTAACCTAACCTAACCTAACCTAACCTAACCTAACCTAACCTAACCTAACCTAACCTAACCTAACCTAACCTAACCTAACCTAACCTAACCTAACCTAACCTAACCTAACCTAACCTAACCTAACCTAACCTAACCTAACCTAACCTAACCTAACCTAACCTAACCTAACCTAACCTAACCTAACCTAACCTAACCTAACCTAACCTAACCTAACCTAACCTAACCTAACCTAACCTAACCTAACCTAACCTAACCTAACCTAACCTAACCTAACCTAACCTAACCTAACCTAACCTAACCTAACCTAACCTAACCTAACCTAACCTAACCTAACCTAACCTAACCTAACCTAACCTAACCTAACCTAACCAGTCCCCCCGCGCCGCCGCGAGCCGAACGCACGCGTCCCCACGTCGCTCCGCGCTCTGAAATTGTGTTTTTGTGTTCAAAAAATCATAACTCCGGATCGGGAAGTGCTATCGAGGAGTGTCGTACCTCAAAAAATGCGCGTTCAGTAATACCATAATCTGTGCTTAAATTCGTATTCGTAGATTTTTGGTAACTATTTTTAAAAGTGAAAAAACTTTCAAAATTTTGTGACTTTGTACGGAATCAAATCCACTAAAAAATCCAGAGGACACCTACGAACACGGTTTATATACCACCTTGTAGGCAAGGATATTGTGCATCTTTGGACACATAGTGCAGTGATACCAGAACACTGGTGCAACAACAGTTCATTAAGACATTTTGACTTTTTAAAATAAAAACTTTCACAAGTGTTTTTCTCGGGAATAAGATCGAGTACCCCTAAATTTTAAATTGTCATTTTGTGCGTGTTCACGTAGCCTTCGTAAAACTGCATAGTTTCGATAATTTCTGTTGAGGCGTCAGGACGTTATCACAGAAAAACTGTTCGAGCCAATCAGCGGTTTCTGTGTGTTTGCGGCTGAACCCTGATGTGCCGGGTAATTGCTATAGTGCCTTCGTAAGCGCTACGGGAAGACGCTTCTTCTAGTGTTTGGACCACCCCTCTGTGACTTGGCGTTCCGGAGATACAACGGTTTTTCTTACCGAAAAACAACATCTGGCGACATCAGGACATCCTCCCCCAGAACCCTGGAGGTCCAGCGTATCGACACCAAGCTAAGTCCCTAGGTCACTTATCTGGCTGCATCAGTGCAAAATTTGGAAGCTCTAGCACGTGTAGTTTTGGAGAAAAAGACTTTATAATACGTTCAAGTAAAAAATTCTCAAAATTTTACGTAATTTCAAACCTAAATTTGACTTTTTTGTTACGGCAATTTCGAACCAACTAACCTCTTTTGTTCGAAGCTATAGTCTTAAAAATAAGTCCTGTGCTACTCTCATAAAATTAGACCCAGTAGATTCAGAGATATTAATATTTCAAAATCGGCAAGACTCCGGAACTTCAGAACAAGATTTCACTGGGCTACCATAAGGAAACCATAAATGTTTGTCTCGAAATAGATTTGTATTAGTATATTTGATAATTTCACACACTAAGATAACATCTAAACTCATTATTAACATATCTCGTAAATTAAATTAATTTATTCTTAGTGAAAAACGCCATCTTTGCTAATGATAAGAACTACATACGTATTAAGAGGTATACTTTATTTAAAATAGAATTTCTTTGCTAACTTAAGCTCATTATAAATGCTAACTACCCCTGCTGGACAATATATATTTTTGCAACCCCTCTTTCGGGAACAGTAACTACTTTTTCTAACAAAACTCACGACCAGCAACTTTGAGGACTTTCTACGCTGGAATCTATCAATCTCAGCGCTACACGATATAAGACGAACTTTTAGCACAGTTATTTAACAACAAGCTTGCGAAATCTGAGAATTTTCCCATCTGTAATTTCTGAAAAATAGAATTTTTTCCAAACCTTAAGAAAAATTTTCCTCAAAAATTTACGTAATTTCAAACTGAAATTCCACTTTTGTGTTATTGTGTTTTTCGATTAACCAACCTTCCCACCTTCAAGACAGCACCCAAAAAATAGGTTTTACAGCATTTTCACAATTTTAAATTTATCACTCTTAGAGAAATTCAATTCATAAACTTTATAAATTTCCCAAATTAAAAAATTATTATTTAAACACTCCATTAAAATAGTAGTAATATTTAATTATGGCTGCAACAAAGGCGGACCAACTCGTCCTGCCTGAACTCCCAGAGGATCCCACAGAACAAATCAATTTACTAACTGACATCATTGTCAAAGCCGTAAATCAGGGAAAGAGCGTCACTGCAAGCAACAAGAAGCTGATTATTGAAGCTACAAAGAAGATTCGAGAGGCCAACCGAGCCACGGAAACTGCTGAAAAGTGGTCTAGCGCGCCAGGCACACCCACAAAGAGACCACCTAAAGAGAGTGATTCTCAGAGAAGGATTATCAAAGAAGAACTAGCTATTTTTAAAAAAGAGCTTATAACGGAAATTAAAATCCCGACATACGCAGCGGCTGCAGCCAGTCCGCGCGTGATACCAACATCAACCCGCGCGGCCAAGCCGGCCATTGTGATCAAAGCCAAGGACGCGCCGGAATCCTCCTCCAAGACCATTCTCACCAACTGGAGGGAAAACATTAATTTTAGAGAAAAGACCTACGCCCCCAGCAGCATCAAGCCAATCGGAGGAGGCAAGGTTGTAGTGGAATTTGAAAACTCTGAACAGTGCGCCGAGACCATCACACGCACCAATCAAATCAAGGGCCTAGAGGCGACGGAAGCAAGGAAACGACCTCCCCTTGTCATCCTGAAAGGAATTTCTAAGAGGGTAGCCAAAGAAGAATTAATTGAGGTTGTCGCGCGCCAAAACGAAATCCCGTCCGAGTCACTCCGGCTGTGCTTCCTTACTAACAACCGTAACCAAGATTTATACAACGCTGTGATCGAGGTCCAGCCGACAATTTGCCCCGAACTCATACAACTGGGTAGGCTAGCAGTAGATACTCAACGAGTACATATTGAGACTTTCTCCAGATTCGTGCAGTGCTTTCACTGCCTGAAATACGGCCACACTAAGAAAAATTGCACACTCGAAACACCCATTTGTGCCCACTGCGCCCAAGAAGGACACGTCGCCGTGGACTGCCCGCACAAAGCGGACTCAACTAAAACGAAGTGCTACCACTGCGCCAGCAACGAGTCTGGGGACTTCAATCACCGAGCCACTAGCCCACTTTGCCCTCGTCTCCAAACCGCTAGGAAGCGCGTCGACGCGGCCACGGACTTTGGTATATAAACAGGGAAAACGCCATGAAACTCTTACAAGCCAACTTAAGTAGGTGCTTTAGAGCACAACACGAATTCTTAAAAATATTTCTAAATCAAGAATATGATATTGCATTAGTATCCGAACCATACATAGGCAAAAATAAATTCATTAAATCCATACCCGACATCGACATCTTCCAATATTACCCAAATGGATCGCACGTAAAAGCAGGTATACTGGTCAAAAGAAATAAGATCTCAGCCATTGGAATGTCTCAATACTCGAATGGAAACCTTGCAGTCATACAGTTGACGGCAGGCAGCCGCCAAATATTAATAGCATCAGCATACGTTGAGCCTGACAATGACGAAAACGACACGATAGCTAATATAGATCGCTTCCTCCTCTCGACAACAGGAACACTAAAAATAATTGGCGGAGACTTCAATGGAAAACACAACGCATGGAATGAAACCAGCTGTGACGATAGAGGGATTGAGGTCTATGAACTAGCAATGGCCCACGACCTTGCCATAGCCAACAGAGGCTCCACACCTACTTTTGAGGCCATAAGATACGGCAAGCATTGCCAATCAATAGTGGACATCACATTATATTCTGAACATATAGCAATGGACATAAAAAACTGGAAAGTAGACAAAGAAATAACCCCTTCATCCGACCATAATGCAATCCAATTTGAAACAATACTTCCCGGAAAAATACACAAAAACCCAGTCACCACTACACGCAAGTATATTACTACAAAACAAAATCTAGAAAAATTGCAGGAAAAATTGAAAAAGAAACTCTCTAGCTCATTGTTATGCACCACAGACATAAAAACAGCCGATGAAACCAAAATCGACGCCATCATAGCAGACTTAACAAAAACCGTACACAAATGCTGCAAAACTACATTGGGCACCAGGAAAGCACCAGAGAAGTACAACCCTTGGTGGAACGAAGAGTTAGAGGCACTTAAGAAGGCAACAATCAGGGCGCACCACAGGTTACATGACCTTAAAGTAGCAAAGAGGCCTCTACATCAAGCAATTAACGAGTACCGAGAGGCAAAAACCATCTACGCCCAGGCCCTGTCGAAAGCGTCGACAGAAAACTTTAGAGAATTTTGTACCGCCCAGGGAAAAGAGGACGTCTGGGCTGTAACAAACAGAGTCATTAAAACTACAAAACAAAGAAACCCACCACAAACAATGAAAATCAACACCGGATACACAGACTCATTCTCCAGCACCGCTGAGTCACTCATACACCATTTTTACCCAGATGACACAACCAATAATGAAACGAACCAACAGCAAGAAATTAGAAACAAAGCGCGACTGCAACCAGATACACCAGACGATATTGAGTTTACAATCGAAGAAATAGAAAATAACCTGTCCACCATGAACTCAAACAAAGCACCCGGACTTGACAAACTACCATCAGACATATGCCTAGAAACCTTTAGAGCGGTTCCGGAACAGTTTACGGCCTTACTGAACAGATGCCTACATATCAGCTACTTCCCTACCACCTGGAAGAAAGCATTGGCGATCATAATACCAAAGCCAAATAAAGAAAACTATGAAGATGCATCCTCCTATCGACCAATAGGACTGATAAACGTTTTTGGTAAATTGTTAGAAAAATTAATAACTAAAAGGCTCACACACCACCTAGAAACAAATGACATGAGTTGCAAACAACAATACGGATTCAAGGAGAATACATCGACCATCGACGCACTACAGAACGCCATCGGGCACATCAAAGACGCCAAAGCGCACAAGAAGCAAGTTATAGCTGTTTCGCTAGACATTAAAGCGGCGTTTGATAATGCCTGGTGGCCGTTCCTCCTACATAGACTACAAGAAATAAAATGCCCCAAGAACCTCTACCGAATCATACAAAACTACCTGAAGGACAGAACCGTCACACTCAACTATGGAAGCAACAACACCAGCAAGACACAAACCAAGGGCTGTGTTCAGGGGACCGTATGCGGGCCAATTCTTTGGAACGTTATACTGGATGACCTCCTCACAATGCAACTCCCTAACAATGCCCACCTTCAAGCATTCGCTGACGACGTTCTGCTCCTGGTGGAAGGAAAAGACTCAACTGCTGTAGAAGAAACAACCAATGAAGCTCTTGAACTAATATCTAACTGGGGCAAGAAAGCAAAGTTAACATTCGGACCCGCTAAAACACAGGCAATAGCATTCACCCAAAAATCAAAATCTATCAAACTCGAAATGCAAAACACACCCATTCCCTTCTCTCCCAACATCAAATTATTAGGCGTTACAATAGACAAAAGACTCACCTTCACGGAACACTGCAAAACCATAATCAGCAAGGCACACAAACTTTATCGTAAATTAGCTAATCTAATCAAACCCACTTGGGGAGTGCACCCACAAAACGTAGCCACAATTTATAACAACGTGATACAGCCCATGTTCACATATGCCGCTGGAATCTGGGGATCGGCGGTAAAATATAAATACATCAAAAAACAGCTAAGATCACTGCAAAGACAATTTGCGATTAAGATAACGCGGGCATTTAGAACGGCACCAGCTGTTACTGTTATCGCCCTAGCGAAACTCACGCCACTTCACCTAGTAATAGAGGAAGCAAGACAAATCCAGCAAGTAAGGATGGATAAAACACTACTGGACCTCCCCACGGACATTACATTAAGGGAAAAAGCCAAAAACAAACAGAAACTACACCCAGCGCACCGACAATCCATCACATACCTGGAAGCATCGTCGCAGCACGAGATTGACCAACTCACCAACGGAGCAGACATCAAAATATACACGGACGGAAGTAAACAAGAAAACGGTGATACAGGTGCAGGAGCAGTAATATACCTTCCCAACAACAAAACAGTCACTAAAAAGATTAAGCTACATAGAACACAAACCGTCTTCATCGCTGAATTAACTGCAATAGAATCAGCCCTTAAATATTTACAAGATCTCCCCATAACATCAAGCCACACAAATGTAACCCTAGCATCCGACAGTCTCTCAGCCCTAAAAGCCATACAAGATCGGAACAACCCAGACCCCACTATATTATCAATCCATAAAATTCTGTACACAATAAAGCAAAACCCCAATATTTCAATAACCTTTATATGGGTAAAGTCACATATCGGCATCGAGGGGAACGAGCTAGCGGACACAAAGCGTGTACATTAAAAATCGCCCCTATAAACCACCAGTTTCCAATTTCCTACGCTAAGCAAGCCATCAAGCAGCGAACCCAAGAAGCCTGGCGCAAGCAATACGAAACGGAAGCTCAAGCCCACTATATTGGAAAACTACTCCCGGACTTAGACGCAGTACACAAATTTGTGAACTATATAGAACCCGGATTTGAGATAACCCAGATTATGACCAACCACGGATATCACCGAGAATACCTAAAAAGATTCCACATCGCGGAGACTGATGTATGCCCATGTGACGATACGAGCATTCAGAGCCTAAAACATCTAATAGAGGACTGTCCCATTTTCGCCCAAACCAGATTTGACCACGAAATGACATCTAGAAACCTGAAAATAATACCATACAACCTTTTAGAACCTTTTAGACATAATTAAAAAAGAGAGTACAGTAACGACATATACCCAACATATCAAGAGCATCATAAACAGATTGAAGAAAGTAAACTTAGACTGAACCAAACAGCAACGATATAGAATCCTGTATCCATTAGCAGGAGTAAAACCATATGGTTTTTCCAAGCAGGTGGTGTTTTAGCCGGTAAGAGTCCGGCACTATCTGGGTCACTCCTTCTGGAATTCCCAGATGTCCATGAGGATTTCACCACCTGCTTGTAAAAATTAAAAAAAAAAAAAAAAAAAAAAAAAAAAAAAGAAACCTAACCTAACCTAACCTAACCTAACCTAACCTAACCTAACCTAACCTAACCTAACCTAACCTAACCTAACCTAACCTAACCTAACCTAACCTAACCTAACCTAACCTAACCTAACCATGTCCTAATACAACATATAAAGAACAAATTAAGCCAAAAGAAAATAATTACTGTGGTATCTTTGGACATAGAGGGAGCCTTCGACAATGCCTGGTGGCCGGCGATGAACCTAAGGCTGGCAGAAGAGAAGTGCCCAATAAACATCAGAAGGGTAATGGGTAATTACATGTCTGAACGAAAAGTCACAATAAGATATGGTGGGGCAGAGGCAAGTACGAGCACTAGTAAAGGTTGTGTCCAGGGATCTATAGCGGGCCCAATACTTTGGAACCTGCTGTTGGACACCCTATTGAAGGACCTTGGAACGAAAGGCGTGTATTGCCAGGCGTTCGCCGATGACGTCGTTCTCGTTTTTGACGGAGACACTGGTCAAGAAATTGAAAACCAAGCTAATGGCATACTCGCGCATGTTGGAGCGTGGGGTGTACGTAACAAATTAAAATTTGCTACAAATAAAACGAATGCGATGACAATCACACGCAAACTAAAATATGACACTCCACGCTTGAACATGTGCGGGGGTGCCATAGCAGCAGTCAAGGAGATCAAACTCTTGGGAGTAACGCTTGACCAGAAACTCACTTTCAACGCACATGTGAGGAACATATGCAATAAAGCCATAGGATTTTACAGGCAGCTGGCTAAAGCAGCCAAAACGAGTTGGGGTCTAAATCCCGAAATTACTCGCACTATATACATAGCCGTGGTGGAACCAGTTATCCTTTACGCAGCGAGTGTCTGGGCACCGGAAGCTGATAAGATATGCGTTAGGAACCAGTTTGATGCGTTACAGCGTGGCTTCGCCCAGAAAATATCTAGAGCATACCGTACGGCCTCCCTTAACTCAGTCCTGGTGTTAGCGGGTTTGCTCCCCCTTGATCTTCGTGTACGCGAAGCTGCTTCGCTATATGGGATTAAGAGGGGGGCGCCTCTACCGGGTCTGGGGGACAGGGAGGTGGAACGTATGGAATCCGCGATCGAAGCTCCCCATCCAGCGGAACATATCGACCTGCAGTTCACCAGCCTGGTAAACCAAGAACAGGTGGATGCACATAGTGACTTTGCTCTCAAAATATACACCGACGGCAGCAAGATTGACGGCAGGGTTGGCGCCGCACTCTCCATGTGGAGTGGTGGGGTGGAAACCAAGGCCGTCAAACTTTGTCTGCCGTCATATAGCACCGTTTACCAGGCCGAGCTGCTGGCGATATGCGAAGCTACTAGGAGAGCGAGGAAGCACAAGGCGGAATCTTTTGGAATCTACAGCGACTCAATGTCAGCACTTCAAACTGTCACAAACCTCGCATCTCTCCACCCCCTGGCGGTTGAAGCAAAACAGAATATAAAACATATTCTACAAAGCAAAAGAATAGCATTGTTTTGGATAAAAGCTCACGCGGGGCTGGAGGGGAATGAGAGAGCTGACGTGCTGGCTAAAGAGGCTGCTGTGGATTCCAAAAGAAAACCTAATTACGATCTGTGCCCTATATCCTATGTAAGACAGGGGATTCGTGCGGAGTCGCTGCGCGAATGGGACAGTAGGTACGGAGCGGGCGAAACAGCTGGGACCACCAAGCTGTTCTTTCCGGTGGCGTCCAAAGCATATAAAACAACACGCAGAATGCACTTGACGAACCCATTGGCACAGCTGCTGACCGGACACGGAGGTTTCGCGGAATATCTACATCGTTTTAAATTGAAAAACTCACCGGCGTGCATATGCGACCCTGACTCGCACGAAACTGTCTGCCACATCCTCACGGAATGCCCGGTCTTCCTAAAACAAAGACAGGACATCGAAATAAGCCTAGATCTAAAAATAAGTAAAGCAAATCTACCAATCCTTATAGCCAACAAAAATAACCATAGCTTTGTAGAATACTGTTTAAAATTAATAAGAACTGTGAACAAACGACATAGTGATAAAGTATGATGTCGTAATATTGTGACATATTATTGAACAGCATACGTTAAGATAGTGTTAAATTAGTATAGTAATAACCAGCAATTAACTTACTACGTTATATAATAAGGATGGAAAAAAAAAAAAAAAAAAAAAAAAAAAAAAAATAAAAAAAAATGTGAGATCTAAAACAGAAAAATATAATAAACAAGTGACATATGTAATACCCCCAGTAAGATCGTATAGTATAAGGTGGAAGTATCGATAAGTTAATTAAGTTAGAAAAGCAGTAGTAGACGGGAGTCCCACCCGTAAAGGTATAAAATACGAAGATAAAATAAGAAGGAAAATTTAGAAATAAGTTTATATGCGAGAAGAAAATTATAGAATAAGATTAAAATAATAGCCAAGTGAGCACAGTCTCCGATACAGTTGGAGGTACTAGAATTAAAATAAAAAAAAAAAAAAAAAAAAAAAAACCTAACCTAACCTAACCTAACCTAACCTAACCTAACCTAACCTAACCTAACCTAACCTAACCTAACCTAACCTAACCTAACCTAACCTAACCTAACCTAACCTAACCTAACCTAACCTAACCTAACCTAACCTAACCTAACCTAACCTAACCTAACCCAGTTGCGTTCCGTCAGCCGAGCAGTGCACACGCGTCCACGCTCCGCTCCCGGAAAATAAATATTTTTTATGGGTTTTCCTGGCCCTAGTGACAAATTTTTTGTTGCAAAGTGTTCCTTAAGTGGTTGGTGAAGTGTTGAGCGTGGAAGTGTGACAAAATCTCGGCTGGAAGTGGATTTTCTGCCCACTTGAAAAGTGGTGCTAAACACGTGTCTCGGAGGTAAGTGCTACGGTTACTTTAAAGTCCCATTTTTACCATCTGACCCCTAGCCTGTTTACAAGGCGCCGTATGCACGATTTCCAGACGGAAATCACAGACACGTGTACGGAACGCAACGCATTTTAGGTACTTAGGTAGGTTATTTTTAGAAATTTAACGGTCAATATTTCAGTATTTGCAACTCAATTTTATATCCTGACCGTTTTTATCGTATTGTGACTAATTTTTACTTTTTAATCTTTTGACCCTAAAATTTTTTATTCAATTTTAAAAGTAACGAACCTGGCCCCCTTATACAGGGCCAAGAGAAATTGATTTTATTAGTTTATTTTACATTTTAACGTAACGACGACCACCCCCTGACATGGATAATGTAGAAAAAGTTATTAATTGTCCTTCTGACATCAAAAAATATTACCCGTCGCACCCGGTGCCTGAGTGCCTGCATGATCTCCCCTTAATAATCGCAGCGGAGGACGAATACCGTGCGCTGCTGTCACCTGGGGAGGAGCTTGAAAGGGAGAGGCCCAGGAAGAGGGCGAGGAGATACTTGTGTTTCCCCTCGCCCTCTGAGCGGGGTCTCAATGACCAGATTGCCTACTCCCCGGAGACCGCGGCGCCCCCGCACTGCGAGAATGTCGCCGCCGAGGCCGACACCCACCTGGCCAATGCGATGAAGCTCCTCAATGGCTCCAGAAATCTCAAAACTGAGATTAAGTTTGGAGTCATTGAGGCGGTGAAACGCTTGTACGGGTTGGTGAGGGCTCTGGAGACGGGGCAACGGGGGGGAACACCTCCCCCGTTGCGCCCGCCTCCGGCGGTGATAACGGCAGAAAAATCGGCAGACACTCCGGACGAGCGGTCGGCGGGGCTTGATCTTTCAAAAAAGATGGAAGAGCAAGCCGCGCTGATCAGGGAAAACGCCCGGATGCTGGACGAAATCCGCGGATTGATCGTCCAGCAACCGGCGGGGGTTGGTGTTTTGTCTTACGCAGACGTGGCGGCCCGCACCTCCAAGGCGAAACCGGCAGAGCGGGGGGCCCTGCTGTCCCTTGTCGTCACATCTAAGGATGCGTGCGACACGGGGGAGCAGGTCCTCGATAAAGTCCGCGAAGCGGTTGACGCCAAGGAGGGGTGGGTCAGGGTCGAGCGTGTGCGTAAGGCAAAGGACCAAAAGGTTATTTTGAGTTGCTCGTCGGAGGAAGAGAGGACTAAGGTGAGGGAGAGATTAGAGAGGGCGGGCAGCCTCACTGTCGGGGAAGTGAAAAATCGGGATCCGCTCCTCATCCTCTGGGGCGTCAACGTCCGTTATAGCGACGAGGACGTCATCGGAGCGGTGAGGAAACAGAACCCAGAGGTTTATCACGGCCTCGGCAGTGGGGATGACCGGCTTCAGGTAAAATACAGAAGGAAGGCGAGGAATCCGCACAACAGCAACGTTGTGCTCAGCGTATCTCCGGCGATTTGGAGGCGGGCGCTGGACGCCGGGTTCCTCCGTGTGGACCTTCAGCGAGTTAGGGTAGCGGACCAGTCCCCACTCGTGCAGTGCTCTCGCTGCTTGGGCTACGGCCACAGCAGACGGTTCTGCACGGAGGGGGAGGACGTCTGCAGCCATTGCGGAGGTCCACACATGAAGTCGGAGTGTGCTGAGCACAACGCGGGGACTGCGGCGAGTTGCCGCAACTGCAAAAAAGTAAGCGGCAACCGGTCGGATCACAATGCCTTCAGCGAGGACTGCCCAGTGAGGAGGAAGTGGGACGCGATTGCAAGGTCGGCAACTGCGTATTGTTGACCTTGCAATCAGCAGCGTCCACCGATGGGTGGCCGGGCTGCCTGTTGCCAAAGTTACCCCGAGGCATAAAAACTTTATCTTGTCGCAAAATAAAGTAATTATAGAAGGGTGTCAACAGAGGCAACACAGCGGTCCAGCCAAACATTGGAGCCAAGTGTCACGCTGAAGGCATTGCGGGCATAGGGCAATGGAGTGTTTTCCCTTTTCATTTTAACCGCAAATTTTTGCATTTATTTTTAAAAAATAATATGCACAAAATTGGCAGATAATTTTATTTTGTAGTTTACACAAAGGGAAAACACCCCATCGCGGTACACTGAGCCTACTTCTGTATTTTACCTAGTTTGGTGCAAATCGTCATGGATTCGTTTCACAGCGGTGCAGGCGTTTTCCGGGCGTTTTCCGGTCCGCTAGTGGCGTTTTCCACTTTCGGACTGGGCGCCGGGCTCAGTCTGCCCCGTTTTGGGACGAAGACGTGACGATTTCTAAAATCGATGTCGCATGATTTTCTGCCGTTAGGATGTCATCTATGTAGGCGCTCAGTTGTCAGGTCGTTTTTCGAGGTGTTTGGCACGGCAATCGGCGCATGCGCCGGGTGCCGTGATGAACACTTCGAAACGTATGTATTAACATGTATTTTATAATTTTTGGCATATTATATTTATTAGTTTATTATATTACACATATATTTATATATTTAAAATATATTATTTATGTAAAAATATTAAAAAAGAGCAAACATAGTCTCTGACCATGTCAGGGGGTGGAATTTAAAAAAAAAAAAAAAAAAAAAAAAAAAACCTAACCTAACCTAACCTAACCTAACCTAACCTAACCTAACCTAACCTAACCTAACCTAACCTAACCTAACCTAACCTAACCTAACCTAACCTAACCTAACCTAACCTAACCTAACCTAACCTAACCTAACCTAACCTAACCTAACCTAACCTAACCTAACCTAACCTAACCTAACCTAACCTAACCTAACCTAACCCAGGACAATTAGGACATAGTGTTGACGATTTTAATTAATAATTTATTTTCCTGTATTTTAATTATAATTATTATCATTTTAACTTTACAAATCTTAGGAATCTTATAATTTTAAACAAGTGACCTCCCTTGGTTCCCATTTACAGAACCAAGGAAGCTGTA
This sequence comes from Acrobasis consociella, assembly GCA_963555685.1. Lineage (NCBI taxonomy): Eukaryota > Metazoa > Arthropoda > Insecta > Lepidoptera > Pyralidae > Acrobasis > Acrobasis consociella. The sequence continues at coordinate 96,641 of CAUVWO010000008.1, read as the reverse complement.
TTATACATCAACACTGTACCTAATTTTACTTTATTTTATTTTATTTATTCTTATTAATAGTAATTTTATTTAGTCGACGGTTTTAAAATATATAAACGACCTTGGCTCCCCTATACAGAGCTAAGAGACGGCTTCTCTTAAAGCCCATAATTTAAGTTTTAAAATAATTTTGTAATTAATATTTTTAATTTATTTTACAAGTGACGCAGGCCTTCAACATGCCTCTGACTCATTCTCCGCCTATATCCAAAGGGACAACAATCAGCGCGACGCCTAAATCAGTGTCATTCGCTGATCCACAAAAGTGTCTGACATTTTCGGACACTAGTTCACCATGTTATGAGCTAACCGGAAGAAACAAACATCTGGAGTATATGAGGCATAATCCTAGTCTCACACCATTTGTCCCGGAGGAGTATAGGCGGAAACGCATAGATGATGAAAAGAGAGACATGCTTTTAACAGAGTGTAGAGATTTTATAAAATTAGCGATAGAGGAGTTAGAGACTGCTAGAAATTTGAAAACCACTATCAAGGATACTGTAAAGGAAATTTTAGGGAAATTAGAATATAAGCTGTTCGACCTGGGCGAGTTCTGTGACCCGATAAATGTCACACCCGGGTATCATCCCAGTGTACGCACCCAGACCTCCCCTGAGGCCATACCCAGCCCAAATCAAGTCGAGTCTGCTCTGTCCAAACAGATGGAAGAGCAGGCTCGACTGATCAAAGAAAATACTGAGAGGCTGGAGGAAATAAAGGCAATGATCGCGCAGCAGCCTGGCCCCTTGTCTTACGCAGACGTAGCGGCCCGCCCGGCCTTGGCAAAACCGACCGAACGTGGGGCCCTGCTCTCCCTTGTCGTCACATCGAAGGATGGGTGCGACACGGGAGAGCAGGTGCTCGACAGGGTTCGGGAAGCGGTAGATGCCAAGGACGGGTGGATACGCGTAGAGCGGGTGCGTAAGGCTAGGGACCAAAAGGTAGTGATGAGTTGCGCGACGGAGGCCGATAGGGCAAAATTGCGGCATAGATTGGAAGGGGCAGGCAAAAACCTAACTGTCGAGGTCGTGAAAAATAGGGATCCACTCCTCATCCTCTGGGGCGTCAGCGTCAGACATACTGACGATGACGTCATCGGAGCGGTGAGGAACCAGAACCCGGAAGTTTTTCACGGCCTCGACGGGGAGGAAGGCCGTCTGCAGATTAAATATAAAAGGAAGGCGCGGAACCCGCACGTTCACCATATTGTGGTCAGCACATCGCCGGCCATATGGAGGAGGGCAGTTGCTGCCGGAACCCTCCGTGTGGACCTCCAGCGCGTAAGGGTAGCCGATCAGTCCCCCCTCGTGCAGTGCTCTCGCTGCCTGGCTTATGGCCACAGCAGGAGGTACTGCAACGAGGAGGTGGACTCGTGCAGCCACTGCGGGGGTCCACACTTAAAGTCGGCATGCACTGACCACAAGGCGGGCACCGCGGCTTCATGCCGCAATTGTTGTAAGGCAGGACTGGGGAAGACAGACCACAATGCCTTCAGCGACGGCTGCGCGTTAAGGCAGAAATGGGACGCGATTGCAAGGTCAGCAACCGCGTATTCCTGACCTTGCAATCTGCGCATACCCACTGGTGCATGGCTCGGTCGATGGTAGCCTGCATCCTTAGCTCATTCAATACGACTTTTATTTAAAAGCTAGATTGACATGACTATGACAGGTAAAAAATGAGCAGGTTATCGCGACTCGGCCATGTACCGAGCATACGCGTAGACGTCGATGAAGGCTCTGTCACTCCCAGATAGCGGGGTATCTCCCTCCCCGAAGTAGTAGGAAATATATGTGTTTTATTGTTTAATAAACGCAATATTTTAGCAAACAACAGAAGTAAATAATATGGGAGGGATATGCCTTGAAACAGGAGTCTGAGGAGAAAGGGAAATGTTAAGAATTATAGAACAATATGTAAGATAATTAAGGTTATATACAAAAATTAAAATTATTATATAAAAATTTAATAAAACTATAGATATATGTACATAAAACTGTAATTAAAAATTTATGAAAGACAATCAAATGTGTACAAAAAATTATATGTGTAATGTTGTTAAGACAATTATGTAAAAATAATAGTTATAAAAATAATGTTAAAAATATAAGTACTAAATATAGAAAACTATAATAAAAATGTAAAATGTCAAATGTGTATATAAGTAGAGAAATAAAATATTAAACGATACACAAACTATTGAAATGTAAAAGTCAGGTGATAATATACATGTATAATTATAATTATATATAGAAAGCATAAGGAAAAATTGTGAATCAAAGCATATTTTTTAAGAAAGAGAATAAGAAAATGTACGACACAGATGAAATTGTTAAAAATTACAGTGTTGACTACGCTTATTACCCCTTCCGATAATAAAGATAATAAAAAAAGATAAACAGTATCAGAGATAGTTAGCAGTCGGGAGTCCCACCCGAACAGAGTAAAAGATGATGTATGAACTTGGACAGTATGATGAATGAAAGTACGAGAGGTATGAAAGTGAGAACTGGTATGAAAGAGTTTCTTAGCAAAAATAGACTCCAATCATGTTGGAGGTTGTAGGAAAAAAAAAAAAAAAAAAAAAAAAAAAAAAAACCTAACCTAACCTAACCTAACCTAACCTAACCTAACCTAACCTAACCTAACCTAACCTAACCTAACCTAACCTAACCTAACCTAACCTAACCTAACCTAACCTAACCTAACCTAACCTAACCTAACCTAACCTTTTTTTTTTTTTTTTTTTTTTTTTTTTTTTTTTTTTTAACGGAGGAAAGATCCCTGTTACGGATACCCATCAGCCTGCGGGGGAGGCTGTCGGGTTATGTGGGACTCCACGCCAGAGTGACGTGCCTACCCACTAAAAAACCTCCGGAGTTCCACCTTAACCGCCTTTGCCGGGGACACGGGAAAGGAAATACAACCGCGAACCCCGGCGCGGCTGGCCGCCGAAGCAGCCCCTCCTCGGGGGCGTCTGAGCGCCCCCCCACTCACCAAGTAGGCGCGTCCGGAACTCACGGACGCGCCGTACCGCCTCGGCCCAGTTGAGAGGCGGCGAACTCCCACGCAGTTCACCGCCTGTGGGCCAATGGGAGCCAGATAAACCGGCTCCCAGCGGCGGAGAAGATGTGAGGCTCCGCCGCTTACCTCTCGCCGCAAACGCGGTGCGGCACCACTCGGCCGCGGAGGACAGGGAGAGCGGCAACGTAGCACCGACACTCCCTGACCTCCGCGACCGATCATCAACCACAGCCACGGCGGTGTGGCCCCGCCTGAAGCGCCGGGAGAGCAATGAAACATTCCCCTCCCGGCAGCCCCACCCCGGGTGGGGGGAGAACTTCCCACTCCCCCGCCGCCCCATTGGGCGCATCCCAGCAGGCTCAAGGCCGAAGCCGAGCCCGCGGGAGCGCCCCTCCCCGGGTGGGGGGAGATCTTCCCACTCCCCCGCCGCCCCAATGTGGGCGCTCACTGCTGGCGCAAACCGCAGGAGCGCCCCCTCGCGGGTTCCTCTTGGCTTCCCCGTGGCTCCACGGTACCACGGGTACTGAGCCCCCCCGGTACGACAAACCGGGAACCCATCGGGGGGGGAACCTAACCTAACCTAACCTAACCTAACCTAACCTAACCTAACCTAACCTAACCTAACCTAACCTAACCAGTCCCGCTGCGTCAGGCGAGCCGAACGCGCACTGTCCGCAACGCTCCGCGCTCAAAAATTCAAAGTTTTCTGTGTTTTACGACTAAAAAATTAATATCTCCTGAGCGGAAGCAGATATCGTTGTGGAAAATATATCAAAAAATACGCGCAAACAATACCTATCGTGCAAGTGAAGTGACAAGTACCTAGATTTTTTCTAGGTATTTTTAAAACATAAAAAAGTGTTTAACTTTCGGGACCTTGTGCGCGGAACAAATCGCCAAAAAATAACTAGACTACGTACATTTACAAATAAAACGTTAAAACGTGCTCCAGACTCCAGCGCACCTGGTCACAGGAAAATCTACGACGAAAAACATAAATTTGGAACTAAAATAGATAGGACAAAATACGAATTTTCAAAAAGTGAACTTAAAACCCGAATTTCTTGAAAACAAGATCGGTGACCCCCCAATTTTCAACTGTGGAAAGGTGTGTTTTAGTGTCTCGTACATTTGTGAAAAATTTGGAAATTTTTTGGCGACGCGTCGAGTCGCTGGGACGGAAAAACTGGCTGACATCACCAGCGGTTTTTTCGTTTTTGCGGCTAAACCCAGGAGCGCGCGCTAGTCGTGATACCACCACTGGCTGCGCCTCGGGAAGACGCGTCAGCCGATACCAATATCAAGTTCCTAGGAGCAGGAGACCAGGAGCTACGGTCACTTTTCCGCTGGAAAATTGGGATCATCGAATTTTGGACCCGCCCACGCACGAAACCCCAAGATCTGGAGTTACCAAAGGTAGATAAGTCCAAGGTGCATCTACTCACCGAGCTTTTGGCCAAATTTCAGATTTTTAGAGTCATTACTTTTAGAGATATCGGGTTTTTACCAAAACATTGCAAATTTCCGGCCGTAGTTTACGTAATTTGAAACCCGAAAATCACTTTTTAAATAAAGGGTTTTTTGGCAAAACAACCCTCGCGCTTCAAAGACAGGGCCAAAAAAATAGGTCCTGTCCAATTTTCAAAATTTTAGAATCATTAGTTTCCGAAATATTAGCATCTGAAATTTGGCCAAAACCCCGATTTTCCCATCCCGTTTTTACCCCCTTCCCATAAGGGTAGCACTTTTTTCCAAATTCTAAAAATTCTCAAAAAATTACCGCATAAATAATCTGGCTTCACTTTTAATAAATTCCTTTTGGAAACCCGAAAAGTAGAAGTAAACAAAGTCACGCCATCTATTAGAAAAATTAGGAACTATATACCTGTGATATAAAAAACTTTCTAAATTCAATTTTAATTGGCGTGAATATTGTAAAGGGGATCCCCTGTCCCCCGTTTTTTACCATAAGACCCCCCCTGTGATAATAGTTTGTAAGATTTTTACGTTATAAAGACAGGAGTTGACCACTTTTTGCAAAGAAATTTTTATATAATTCAATCTAATTTATTTAACTATTTATTTCAAATCTATAATATATTTTAGCGAATTCGTTACCTAATCATTTCATTTTAAGCTCAATTTAATTTAATTTTAAACTATTTAATGATCTAAATTAGTTAATTAAGGACAGAAATTTTTTTGCAAAGGTTAGTTCTGACTTATTGGACTTATCTACCTTAATCTTAGAACTTAGAAGATAGATTAAGAAAAATTAGGATATAGTGTCGACGATCTTAAATAATTAATTTATAATTATCTTTTATTTAATTTTAAATTATTAATACGAATTTATATACCATTGACATTTACAGTTTTAACGACCTCCCTTGGTTCCCTTTTACAGAACCAAGGAAGCGGTATATCGACACTACACCTATTTTAATTTAATTTAATTTAATTTTAATTTAATTTTAATTTGTACTTATTTATTTATTTGACTGTTTTTAAACACTATAACGACCTTTGGCTCCCCTATACAGAGCCAAAGAAACCGCTTCTTTTAAAATTCATAATTTAACTTAAATATTTGTAGAAATTTTTATTTTTATTTTATTTTATAATTGACGCAGGCCTTCAACATGCCTCTAACTCATTCTCCGCCTATATCTAAAGGGACAGCGGTCAGCGGGACGCCTAAATCGGTGACATTCGCCGACACACAAAGGTGTTTGAGTTTTTCGGACTCGAGTCCACTAACATGTACGACGGAAGAAAGAATTAAATTTAAGACGCGTATGGAAAATGACCCCAGTCGTACACCGTTTGTCCCTGAGAAATACAGGAGAAAACGTATAGATGACGACAAAAGAAACACATTATTGTTAGAGTGTAGAGACTTCATACAAACAGTAATAGATGAGTTAGAGACCGCGAGAAATTTGAAAACGACTATTAAAGATAAGATAAAGGAAATTTTAGCGCAATTAGAAGACAAAATGATAGACCTGGGCGAATTTTGTGACCCGGAAAATATCACACCAGGTTACCATCCCTGTGTACGCACCCAGACCTCCCCTGAGGCCATACCCAGCCCAAATCAAGTCGAGTCTGCTCTGACCAAACGGATGGAAGAGCAGGCTCGACTGATCAAAGAAAATACCGAGAGGCTGGATGAAATAAAGGCGATGATCACGCAGCAGCCTGGCCCCTTGTCTTACGCAGACGCGGCGGCCCGCCCGGCCTTGGCGAAACCGACTGAGCGTGGGGCCCTGCTCTCCCTTGTCGTCACATCGAAAGATGAGAGTGACACGGGAGAGCAGGTGCTCGACAGGGTTCGGGAGGCGGTGGATGCCAAGGACGGGTGGATACGCGTAGAGCGGGTGCGTAAGGCGAGGGACCAAAAGGTAGTGATGAGTTGCGCGACGGAGGCCGAAAGGGCAAAATTGCGGCAGAGGTTAGAAGGGGCAGGCAAAAACCTAACCGTCGAGGTCGTGAAAAATAGGGACCCACTCCTCATCCTCTGGGGCGTCAGCGTCAGATATACTGACGATGACGTCATCGGAGCGGTGGGGAGGCAGAACCCGGAAATTTTTCACGGCCTCGAGGGGGAGGAAGGCCGCCTGCAAATTAAATATCGTAAAAAGGCGCGAAACCCGCAAGTAAATCACATAGTGGTTAGCACATCTCCGGCATTATGGAGGAGGGCAGTCGCTGCCGGAACCCTCCGTGTGGACCTCCAGCACGTAAGGGTGGCCGACCAGTCCCCCCTCGTGCAGTGCTCTCGCTGCCTGGCCTACGGCCACAGCAGGAGATACTGCAGCGAGGAGGTGGACTCGTGCAGCCACTGCGGGGGTCCACACTTAAAGTCGGCATGCGCTGACCACAAGGCGGGTACCGCGGCTTCCTGCCGCAATTGTTGTAAGGCAGGACTGGGGAACACAGAGCACAATGCCTTCAGCGACGGCTGCGCGTTAAGGCAGAAATGGGACGCGATTGCAAGGTCGGCAACCGCGTATTCCTGACCTTGCAATCAGCGCAGACCCACTGGTGGGTGGCTTAGTCGTTGGTGGCCTGCATCCTAAGCTCATCAATACAACTTTTATTTAAAAGATAGATTGCATGACTTATACAGGTAGAAAAGAGCAGGCCATCACGACTCAGCCATTCACCGAGCATACGCGCGGGCGTCGGTGAGGGTATTATCATTCCCGGACAACAGGGCATCCCCTCCCCGAATATGTACAAAATATGTGTGTATTATTATAAAAATAAACACAATATTTAAGCAAACAAAACAAGTAAATAAAATGGGAGGGATATACCCCAAAAAAATGAAAGTCCGTGATGATAAGGCTTTATTTAACTATATTTAATTATATATAATTAACAAGTAGTAAATAAGTAATAAAAATATGAAAACAAAAATTTATATACAAAAGGAAAATCTATTATTATACATTTCAAAAATGCTATATACATATTATTAAAATTGTAATTAAATAACTGTAAGGCAACCATGGATGTAATTAAAATTGTAAAAAATAGGTATTAAAAATCAATAATGTAAAAACTATATTTAAAACTATAATTCATAAAAGTACACTGAAATAAAACATGTGTAAAATATAAAAGATAATGTATAATAAATAAGAATATATTTAAGTATAGGAATATATGGAAATGTAAAATAAATAGAATATAATTAGGTAAAAGAAAGAATATGTAATATAGAAATAAAAATATAAGACGATGGAAGATAATGTATAATACACAAGTATATACCTATATAAGCATAGAAAAATTTGGAAATGTATAATATTCGTATATAGTTAAGAAAAAGAAAGAAAATGTATAATAAAGAAATAAGTTATTTTTAAACATTGTAAAAAAAAAGAAAAAGAAGAAAACTTGTTGACACCACCTTATTGCACCTAAAGAAAATAAAGAATAAAAATAGTGATAGTCACACATTTAGTTAAAAGTCGGGAGTCCCACCCGAATAGAGTATAAGATGATGTATGAACTTGGTCAGTATGATGAATGAAAGTACGAGAGGCATGAAAGTGAGAACTGGCATGAAAGAGTTGTTCGGCAAAAATAGACTCCAATCATGTTGGAGGTCGTAGGATTTAAAAAAAAAAAAAAAAAAAAAAAAAACCTAACCTAACCTAACCTAACCTAACCTAACCTAACCTAACCTAACCTAACCTAACCTAACCTAACCTAACCTAACCTAACCTAACCTAACCTAACCTAACCTAACTCACTCACTCACTGACAGAGTTGTTTACCCTGTTCCCGGGTTGGTGGGGTTTAAGTTTATGTATGGTCGTATAGAGGTTGCTCCAGTGAGTACCAGAAAAATCTGACATATTACAAAATTTCAGACCCCTACGAAGTCCCAGTGAGACGTTATAAACGAAATAAGTTTAATTTTCTAAAATCCAGACGCCATCTTGGATTCCAAAAAAACTGTCAAATTTGGACTTTTCGGCACAAAATACTTATAGATATCGATTTTCAGCCCAATCGCAAGCAGTTGACTTTCGGCGGCCATCTTGGATTTCCAAAATTAAAAAAAAAGCGGCGCTTGTGGGAGTGGCTCGGGCTTCGCCCTCGCCCGCAGCTCGCCCTGCGGGCTCGCATCACTCGGCCTACGGCCTCGTGAAAATTACTTGGAGGGGGGTCAAGGGGGGGGGGGGGGGGGGGGAGTGGCTCGGGCTTCGCCCTCGCCCGAAGCTCGGCCTGCGGCCTCGCGGTGGAGGGCTTTTTTGGTCTTTGGCCTCTGGCTGCGCCAATTTACTTGGGGGGCCGTTTGTATGAATTTTGTATGGAGGGGAATAGTCCATGTATGGCGGCCATCTTGAATTTTGAAAAAAATCAAAAAACAAATGACGCTCGTCAAATTGCTTGCAACCCCCTACATTTTGGAAAAAAAATCACGCCCCCAACCCCAACCATCTTTGCAGGCCGTACCCCTTCCACATCAGGTTTCCGCAGATCCTCAAATGTCAGATTTTTCTGGTACTCACTGGAGCACCCTCTATACGACCGCACATCAACCTAAACCCCACCTACCCCGCAACAGGGCAAACAACTCTGTCAGTGAGTGAGTGAGTGAGTCAGTGGTAATGTAGGTTTATATATTATAACTAGCTTTTCGGGCGCTGCGCGGGCTGTAAGCAGCCCGCGGTTCATCGTGGGGCTGTTGAGGTAAGCTAAGATATGTTTCCAGTTTAGAAAATGGGTAAGTTTGTATGGAGGAAAATTGTCCTTGTATGGCGGCCATCTTGGATTTTGAAAAAAAATAAAAAACAAATGACGATCGTCAAATTGCTTACAACCCCGTACATTTTGGTAAAAAAATCACACCCCTAACCCTAACCGTTTTCGCAGGCCGTACCCCTTCCACATCAAATTTCTGCAGATCTTCAAATATCAGATTTTTCTGGTACTCACTGGAGCACCCTCTATACGAAAACACATCAACCTTAGCCCCACCAACCCCGCAACAGGGCAAACAACTATGTCAATCAGTCAGTCAGTCAGTGAGTGGTATTTAATGTAGGTTTATATATTATAACTAGCTTTTCGGGCGTTGCGCGGGCTGCAAGCAGCCCGCGGTTCATCGTGGGGCTGTTGAGGTAGGCTAAGATATGTTTCCAGTTCAGAAAATGGATAAGTTTGTATGGAGGAAAATTGTCCTTGTATGGCGGCCATCTTGAATTTTGGAAAAAATAAAAAAACAAATGACGGTCGTCAAATTGCTTACAACCCTCTATATTTTGAAAAAAAAATCACACCCCTAACCTTAACCGTTTTCGCAGGCCGTACCCCTTCCACATCAGGTTTCTGCAGATCCTCAAATGTCAGATTTTTCTGGTACTCACTGGAGCACCCTCTATACGACCACTCATTAACCTAAACCCCACCCACCCTGCAACAGGGCAAACAACCATGTCAATCAGTGAGTGAGTCAGTGAGTGGTATTGTAGGTTTATATATTATTACTAGCTTTTCGGGCGCTGCGCGGGCTGCAAGCAGCCCGCGATTTATCGTGCGGCTGTTGAGGTTGCCTTAATAACATGTCCAGTTGAGAAAATGGGTAAAAACTGAAGTCAGTAAAGGAAACATCATAATATGTGTGGGGGCGGCCATCTTGGATCCAAAATCTGATTCCAGTTCCGAGTTTCACGGGGTGCTTTACCCCCATGTACAAATTTGCAGACCCCTACAAAGTCCCAGTAAGACGTTATGAACGAAATAAGTTAAATTTTCTGAAATCCAGACGCCATCTTGGATTCCAAAAAAAATATTAAATTTGGATTTTTGGGCTTAAACTACATATAGATATCGATTTTCAGCCAAATCGCAAGCAGTTGACTTTTGGCAGCCATCTTGGATTTTCAAAAATTAAAAAAATTTGACTGCGATTGGGGAAGTGGCTCGGGCTTCGCCCTCGCCCACAGCTCGCCCTTCGGGCTCGCGTCACTCGGCCTCCGGCCTCGTGAAAATTACTTCCGGGGGAGGGAGGGGGAGGGAGGGGGAGGGGGGGGGGCTGAGAGAGTGGCTCGGGCTTCGCCCTCGCCCGCAGCTCGGCCTGCGGCCTCGCGGTAGGGCTTCGCCTTTCATACAAACATTCCAAGTTACTTGGAATGTTTGTATGAAATTTGTATGGAGGGAAATTGTCCATGTATGGCGGCCATCTTGAATTTCGAAAAAAAACAAAAAACATATGACGGTCGTCAAATTGCATATAATCTTCTACATTATGGAAAAAAAATCACACCCCTAACCCCAACCGTTTTCGCAGGCCGTACCCCTTCCACATCAGGTTTCCGCAGATCCTCAAATGTCAGATTTTTCTGGTACTCCATTTAGCACCCTCTATACGACCACACATCAACCTAAACCCCACCAACCCCGCAACAGGGCAAACAACTATGTCAATGAGTCAGTCAGTCAGTGGTAATGTAGGTTTATATATTATAACTAGCTTTTCGGGCGCTGCGCGGGCTGCAAGCAGCCCGCGGTCTTTCGTGCGGCTGTTTAGGTAAGCTAATATATGTTTCCAGTTCAAAAAATGGGAAAGTTTGTATGGATGGAAATTGTCCTTGTATAGCGGCCATCTTGGATTTTGAAAAAAATCAAAAAACAAATGACGCTCGTCAAATTGCTCACAACCCCCTACAGTTTGGAAAAAAAATCACGCCCCTAACCCCAACCGTTTTTGCAGGCCGTACCCCTTCCACATCAGGTTTCCGCAAATCCTCAAATGTCAGATTTTTCTGGTACTCACTGGAGCAACCTCTATACGACCATACATAAACTTAAACCCCACCAACCCGGGAACAGGGTAAACAACTCTGTCAGTGAGTGAGTGAGTGAGTGAGTGGTAATGTAGGTTTATATATTATAACTAGCTTTTCGGGCGCTGCGCGGGCTGCAAGCAGCCCGCGGGTTAACTTAAAGCTATTGGGGTGGGCTAAAATATGCTTCCAGTTCAGAAAATGGGTAAGTTTGCATGGAGGAAAATTGTCCATGTATGGCGGCCATCTTGAATTTTGAAAAAAATTTAAAAAAAAATGACGCTCGTCAAATTGCTTACAACCCTCTACATTTTGGAAAAAAAATCACGCCCCTAACCCCAACCGTTTTTGCAGGCCGTACACCTTCCACATCAGGTTTCTGCAAATCCTCAAATGTCAGATTTTTCTAGTACTCATTGGAGCACCCTCTATACGACCACGTATCAACCTAAACCCCACCAACCCCGCAACAGGGCAAACAACTCTGTCAGTCAGTGAGTGGTAATGTAGGTTTATATATTATAACTAGCTTTTCGGGCGCTGCGCGGGCTGCAAGCAGCCCGCGGTTCATCGTGGGGCTGTTGAGGTAGGCTAAGATATGTTTCCAGTTCAGAAAATGGGTAAGTTTGTATGGAGGAAAATTGTCCATGTATGGCGGCCATCTTGAATTTTGAAAAAAATAAAAAAACAAATGACGCTCGTCAAATTGCTTACAACCCCCCACATTTTGAAAAAAAAATCACGCCCCTAACCCAAACCGTTTTTGCAGGCCGTACCCCTTCCACATCAGGTTTCTGCAAATCCTCAAATGTCAGATTTTTCTGGTACTCACTGGAGCACTCTCTATACGACCGCACATCAACCAAAACCCCACCAACCCCGCAACAGGGCAAACAACTATGTCAATCAGTGAGTGAGTCAGTCAGTGGTAATGTAGGTTTATATATTATAACTAGTGTTTCGGGTGCTGCGCGTGCTGCAAGCAGCACGCGGTTTTTCGTGCGGCGGTTGTTGGCTAAGAAATGTTTCCAGTTCAAAAAATGGGTGAAAACTGCAGTCAGTTGAGAAAACATGAAAAAATGTGTGGGCGGCCATTTTGGATCCAAAATCTGAATGCAGTTTCGTGTTTCTTGAGGTGCTTTACCCCCACATGCAAAATTTCAGACCCCTACGAAGTCCCAGTGAGACGTTATGAACAAAATAAATTTCATTTTCTAAAACTCAGACGCCATCTTGGATTCCAAAAAAAAATTCAAATTTGGATTTTTTTGCTCAAAAAACATATAGATATTGATTTTCAGCCAAATCGCAAGCATTTGACTTTCGGCGGCCATCTTGGATTTCCAAAAATTAAAAAAAAAACCCGGCGCCTTCGGGAGTGGCTCGGGCTTCGCCCTCGCCCGCAGCTCGCCCTTCGGGCTCGCGTCACTCGGCCTGCGGCCTCGTGATGGGGGGAAATTACTTGGGGGAGGGGGAGGGGGAGGGGAGGAGGGAGGTGATGGGGGGGGCTCGGCCTTCGGCCTCGCCACGGAGCTCGCCCTTCGGGCTCGCGAGCCGGCTTCGCCCTCGGCCTTCGGCCTCGGGCTGCGCCAAGTTACTTGGGGGGGCCGTTTGTATGAAATTTGTATGGGGGGAATTTTTTTTTATGAAAATTAAAAAAAAAAATACTGGCTCTGGTAATTGATCAGGTACCCCTTTCATTTTGTCTATGGGGGCAAATCTCCAGGTCCAACCGTTTAGCCAGGCCGTACCCCTTCTACATCAGGTTTCTGCAAATCCTCAAATGTCAGATTTTTCTGGTACTCGACCTGCTCACCCCTATACGTTCCACCATAAACCATCACCCCTACTGTTTGGCAACCGGTCAAACAACTATGTCAATCAGTCAGTCAGTCAGTCAGTGGTAAGTGTAGCTATATATAATATAACTAGTGTTTCGGGTGCTGCGCGTGCTGCAAGCAGCACGCGATTTTTCGTGCGGCGGTTGTTGGCTAAGAAAAGTTTCCAGTTCAAAAAATGGGTGAAAACTGCAGTCAGTTGAGAAAACATGAAAAAATGTGTGGCCATCTTGGAGCCAAAATCTGAATGCAGTTTCGAGTTTCTTGAGGTGCTTTACCCCCACATGCAAAATTTCAGACCCCTACGAAGTCCCAGTGAGACGTTACGAACGAAATAAATTTCATTTTCTAAAATTCAGACGCAATCTTGGATTCCAAAAAAAAATTCAAATTTGGATTTTTCTGCTCAAAAAACATATAGATATTGATTTTCAGCCAAATCGCAAGCATATGACTTTTGGCGGCCATCTTGGATTTCCAAAAATTAAAAAAAACCCGGCGCTTACGGTAGTGGCTCGGGCTTCGCCCTCGCCCGCAGCTCGGCCTGCGGCCTCGTGATGGGGGGAAATTACTTGGGGGAGGGGGAGAGGGGGTGAAGGGGGGGGGCTCGGCCTTCGGCCTCGCCACGGAGCTCGCCCTTCGCGCTCGCGAGCCAGCTTCGCCCTCGGCCTTCGGCCTCGGGCTGCGTCAATTTACTTGGGGGTGCCGTTTGTATGAAATTTGTATGGGGGGAAATTTTTTTTCATGAAAATTAAAAAAAAATACGGGCTCTGTTAATTGATCAGGTACCCCTTTCATTTTGTCTATGGGGTCAAATCTCCAGGTCCAACCGTTTAGCCAGGCCGTTCCCCTTCCACATCAGGTTTTTGCAAATCCTCAAATGTCAGATTTTTCTGGTACTCGACCCCCTCACCCCTATACGTTCCACCATAAACCATCACCCCAACTATTTGGCAACTGGTCAAACAACTATGTCAATCAGTCAGTCAGTCAGTCAGTGGTAAGTGTAGCTATATATAATATAATAATATAATATATAACTAGCTTTTCGGGCGGTTCATCGTGGGGCTGTTGAGGTGGGCTAAATAACATGTCCAGTTGAGAAAATGTGTAAGTTTGTATGGAGGAAAATTGTCCTTGTATGGCGGCCATCTTGGATTTTGAAAAATATCAAAAAACAAATGACGGTCGACAAATTGCTTATAATCTTCTACATAATGGAAAAAAAATCACGCCCCTAACCTTAATAGTTTTTGCAGGCCATACCCCTTCCACATCAGGTTTCTGCAAATCTTCAAATGTCAGATTTTTCTGGTACTCACTGGAGCACCCTCTATACGACCGCACATCAACCTAAACCCCACCAACCCCGCAACAGGGCAAACAACTCTGTCAGTGAGTGAGTCAGTGAGTGGTAATGTAGGTTTATATATTATAATATAACTAGCTTTTCGGGCGCTGCGCGGGCTGCAAGCAGCCCGCGGTTTATCGTGCGGCTGTTGAGGTAGGCTAAAATATGTTTCCAGTTCAGAAAATGGGTAAAAACTGCAGTCAGTATGGGAAACATCAAAATATGTGTGTGGGCGGCCATCTTGGATCTATAATTTGATTCCAATTCCGAGTACCGCGGGGTGCTTTACCCCCACATGCAAAATTTCAGACCCCTACGAAGTCCCAGTGAGACGTTATAAACGAAGTTAGTTTAATTTTCTAAAGTCCAGACGCCATCTTGGATTCCAAAAAAAATATTGAATTTAGATTTTTGGGGTCAAATTACATATAGATATCGATTTTCAGCCAAATCGCAAGCAGTTGACTTTCGGCGGCCATCTTGGATTTCCAAAAAAAAAAAAGACGCTGCGCTTTGTAATAGTGGCTCGGGCTTCGCCCTCGCCCGAAGCTCGCCCTCCGGGCTCGCGTCACTCGGCCTGCGGCCTCGTGAAAACTACTTGTAGGGGGGGGGTCAAAGGGGGGGGGGGGGAGGGAGAGCTCGGGCTTCGCCCTCGCTCCGCAGCTCGGCCTGCGGCCTCGCGAGGGCGCTTCGCCTTCGGCCTTCGGCCTCAGGCTGCGACAAGTTACTTGGAATGTTTGTATGAAATTTGTATGGAGGGAAATTGTCCATGTATGGCGGCCATCTTGAATTTCGAAAAAAAACAAAAAACAAATGACGATCGTCAAATTGCTTATAATCTTCTACATTATGGAAAAAAAATCACGCCCCTAACCTTAACCGTTTTTGCAGGCCGTACCCCTTCCACATCAGGTTTCTGCAGATCCTCAAATGTCAGATTTTTCTGGTACTCACTGGGGCACCCTCTATACGACCACACATCAACCTAAACCCCACCAACCCCGCAACAGGGCAAACAACTATGTCAATCAGTCAGTCAGTCAGTGGTAATGTAGGTTTATATATTATAACTAGCTTTTCGGGCGCTGCGCGGGCTGCAAGCAGCCCGCGGTCTTTCGTGCGGCAGTTGAGGTAGGCTGAAATATATTTCCAGTTCAGAAAATGGGTAAGTTTGTATGGGGAGAAATTGTCCTTGTATGGCGGCCATCTTGGATTTTGAAAAAAATAAAAAAACAAATGACTGTCGTCAAATTGCTTGCAACCCCCTACATTTCGAAAAAAAAAACACGCCCCTAACCCCAACCGTTTTCGCAGGCCGTACCCCTTCTACATCAGGTTTCTGCAGATCCTCAAATGTCAGATTTTTCTGGTACTCACTGGAGCATCCTCTATACGACCACACATCAACCTAATCCCCACTAACCCCGCAACAGGGCAAACAACTATGTCAATCAGTCAGTGAGTGGTATTGTAGGTTTATATATTATAACTAGCTTTTCGGGCGCTGCGCGGGCTGCAAGCAGCCCGCGGTCTTTCGTAAGGCTATTGAGGTAGGCTAAAATATGTTTCCAGTACAGAAAATGGGTAAGTTTGTATGGGGAGAAATTGTCCTTGTATGGCGGCCATCTTGGATTTTGAAAAAAATTAAAAAACAAATGACGGTCGTCAAATTGCTTACAACCCTCTACATTTTGGAAAAAAAATACGCCCCTAGCCCCAACCGTTTTCGCAGGCCGTACCCCTTCCACATCAGGTTTCTGCAGATCCTCAAATGTCAGATTTTTCTGGTACTCACTGGAGCACCCTCTATACGACCACACATCAACCTAAACCCCACCAACCCCGCAACAGGGCAAACAACTATGTCAATCAGTCAGTGAGTGGTATTGTAGGTTTATATATTATAACTAGCTTTTCGGGCGCTGCGCGGGCTGCAAGCAGCCCGCGGTTCATCGTGGGGCTGTTGAGGTAGTCTAAAATATGTTTCCAATTCAGAAAATGGGTAATTTTGTATGGAGGAAAATTGTCCTTGTATGGCGGCCATCTTGAATTTTGAAAAAAATAAAAAAACAAGTGACGGTCGTCAAATTGCTTGCAACCCCCAACATTTTGGAAAAAAAATCACACCCCTAACCCCAACCGTCTTCGCAGGCCGTACCCCTTCCACATCAGATTTCCACAGATCCTCAAATGTCAGATTTTTCTGGTACTCACTGGAGCATCCTCTATACGACCACACATCAACCTAAACCCCACCAACCCCGCAACAGGGCAAACAACTATGTCAATCAGTCAGTCAGTGAGTGAGTGGTAATGTAGGTTTATAGTATAACTAGCTTTTCGGGCGCTGCGCGGGCTGCAAGCAGCCCGCGGTCTTTCGTGCGGCTGTTGAGGTAGGGTAAGACATGTTTCCAGTTCAGAAAATGGGTAAAAACTGCAGTCAGTATGAGAAACATCAAAATATGTGTGGGGGCGGCCATCTTGGATCTAAAATTTGATTCCAGTTCCGAGTACCGCAGGGTGCTTTACCCCCACATGCAAAATTTCAGACCCCTACGAAGTCCCAGTGAGACGTTATAAACGAAATAAGTTTATTTTTCTAAAATCCAGACGCCATCTTGGATTCCAAAAAAAATATTGAATTTGGGTTTTTAGGGTCAAATTACATATAGATATCGATTTTCAGCCAAATCGCAAGCAGTTGACTATTGGCGGCCATCTTGGATTTCCAAAAACAAAAAAACGCTGCGCTTTGAGATAGTGGCTCGGGCTTCGCCCTCGCCCGCAGCTCGCCCTTAGGGCTCGCATCACTCGGCCTGCGGCCTCGTAAAAATTACTTGGGGGGAGGGGTGGTCAAAGGTGGGGGGGGGGGAGCTCGGGCTTCGCCCTCGCTCCGCAGCTCGGCCTGCGGCCTCGCGGGGGGGCTTCGCCTTCGGCCTCCGGCCTCAGGCTGCGCCAAGTTACTTGGAATGTTTGTATGAAATTTGTATTGAGGGAAATTGTCCATGTATGGCGGCCATCTTGAATTTCGAAAAAAAACGAAAAACAAATGACGGTCGTCAAATTGCTTATAATCTTCTACATTATGGAAAAAAAATCACGCCCCTAACCTTAACCGTTTTTGCAGGCCGTACCCCTTCCACATCAGGTTTCCGCAGATCCTCAAATGTCAGATTTTTCTAGTACTCCATTTAGCACCCTCTATACAACCGCACATCAACCTAAATCCCACCAACCCCGCAACAGGGCAAACAACTATGTCAATGAGTCAGTCAGTGAGTGAGTGGTATTGTAGGTTTATATATTATAACTAGCTTTTCGGGCGCTGCGCGGGCTGCAAGCAGCCCGCGGTTCATCGTGGGGCTGTTGAGGTAGTCTAAAATATGTTTCCAATTCAGAAAATGGGTAATTTTGTATGGAGGAAAATTGTCCTTGTATGGCGGCCATCTTGGATTTTGAAAAAAATTAAAAAACAAATGACGGTCGTCAAATTGCTTACAACCCCCCACATTCTGGAAAAAAAATCACGCCCCCAACCCCAGCCGTTTTTGCAGGCCGTGCCCCTTCCACATCAGGTTTCTGCAGATCCTCAAATGTCAGATTTTTCTGGTACTCACTGGAGCACCCTCTATACGACCACACATCAACCTAAACCCCACCAATCCCGCAACAGGGCAAACAACTATGTCAATCAGTCAGTCAGTGAGTGAGTGGTAATGTAGGTTTATAGTATAATATATTATAATAATATAACTAGCTTTTCGGGCGCTGCGCGGGCTGCAAGCAGCCCGCGGTCTTTCGTGCGGCTGTTGAGGTAGGGTAAGACATGTTTCCAGTTCAGAAAATGGGTAAAAACTGCAGTCAGTATGGGAAACATCAAAATATGTGTGGGGGCGGCCATCTTGGATCCAAAATCTGATTCCAGTTCCGAGTTTCGCGGGGTGCTTTACCCCCACATGCAAAATTTCAGACCGCTACGAAGTCCCAGTGAGACGTTATAAACGAAATAAGTTTAATTTTTTAAAGTCCAGACGCCATCTTGGATTCCAAAAAAAATATTAAATTTGGGTTTTTGGGGTCAAATTACATATAGATATCGATTTTCAGCCAAATCGCAAGCAGTTGACTTTCGGCGGCCATCTTGGATTTCCAAAAAAAAAAAAGACGCTGCGCTTTTTGATAGTGGCTTCGCCCTCGCCCGCAGCTCGCCCTTCGGGCTCGCATCACTCGGCCTGCGGCCTCGTGAAAATTACTTGTAGGGGGGGGGGGTCAAAGGGGGGGGGGGGGAAGCTCGGGCTTCGCCCTCGCTCCACAGCTCGGCCTGCGGCCTCGCGGGGGCGCTTCGCCTTCGGCCTTCGGCCTCAGGCTGCGCCAAGTTACTTAGGGGGCCGTTTGTATGAAATTTGTATGGAGGGGAATTGTCCATGTATGGCGGCCATCTTGAATTTTGAAAGGAATCAAAAAACAAATGATGCTCGTCAAATTGCTTGCAACCCCCTACATTTTGGAAAAAAAATCACGCCCCCAACCCCAACCGTCTTTGCAGGCCGTACCCCTTCCACATCAGGATTCCGCAGATCCTCAAATGTCAGATTTTTCTGGTACTCACTGGAGCACCCTCTATACGACCACACATCAACCTTAACCCCACCAACCCCGCAACAGGGCAAACAACTATGTCAATCAGTGAGTGAGTCAGTGGTATTGTAGGTTTATATATTATAACTAGCTTTTCGGGCGCTGCGCGGGCTGCAAGCAGCCCGCGGTCTTTCGTGCGGCTGTTGAGGTAGGCTAAAATATGTTTCCAGTTCAGAAAATGGGTAAAAACTGCAGTCAGTATGGGAAACATCAAAATATGTGTGTGGGCGGCCATCTTGGATCTATAATTTGATTCCAATTCCGAGTACCGCGGGGTGCTTTACCCCCACATGCAAAATTTCAGACCCCTACGAAGTCCCAGTGAGACGTTATAAACGAAGTTAGTTTAATTTTCTAAAGTCCAGACGCCATCTTGGATTCCAAAAAAAATATTGAATTTAGATTTTTGGGGTCAAATTACATATAGATATCGATTTTCAGCCAAATCGCAAGCAGTTGACTTTCGGCGGCCATCTTGGATTTCCAAAAAAAAAAAAGACGCTGCGCTTTGTAATAGTGGCTCGGGCTTCGCCCTCGCCCGAAGCTCGCCCTCCGGGCTCGCGTCACTCGGCCTGCGGCCTCGTGAAAACTACTTGTAGGGGGGGGGTCAAAGGGGGGGGGGGGGAGGGAGAGCTCGGGCTTCGCCCTCGCTCCGCAGCTCGGCCTGCGGCCTCGCGAGGGCGCTTCGCCTTCGGCCTTCGGCCTCAGGCTGCGACAAGTTACTTGGAATGTTTGTATGAAATTTGTATGGAGGGAAATTGTCCATGTATGGCGGCCATCTTGAATTTCGAAAAAAAACAAAAAACAAATGACGATCGTCAAATTGCTTATAATCTTCTACATTATGGAAAAAAAATCACGCCCCTAACCTTAACCGTTTTTGCAGGCCGTACCCCTTCCACATCAGGTTTCTGCAGATCCTCAAATGTCAGATTTTTCTGGTACTCACTGGGGCACCCTCTATACGACCACACATCAACCTAAACCCCACCAACCCCGCAACAGGGCAAACAACTATGTCAATCAGTCAGTCAGTCAGTGGTAATGTAGGTTTATATATTATAACTAGCTTTTCGGGCGCTGCGCGGGCTGCAAGCAGCCCGCGGTCTTTCGTGCGGCAGTTGAGGTAGGCTGAAATATATTTCCAGTTCAGAAAATGGGTAAGTTTGTATGGGGAGAAATTGTCCTTGTATGGCGGCCATCTTGGATTTTGAAAAAAATAAAAAAACAAATGACTGTCGTCAAATTGCTTGCAACCCCCTACATTTCGAAAAAAAAAACACGCCCCTAACCCCAACCGTTTTCGCAGGCCGTACCCCTTCTACATCAGGTTTCTGCAGATCCTCAAATGTCAGATTTTTCTGGTACTCACTGGAGCATCCTCTATACGACCACACATCAACCTAATCCCCACTAACCCCGCAACAGGGCAAACAACTATGTCAATCAGTCAGTGAGTGGTATTGTAGGTTTATATATTATAACTAGCTTTTCGGGCGCTGCGCGGGCTGCAAGCAGCCCGCGGTCTTTCGTAAGGCTATTGAGGTAGGCTAAAATATGTTTCCAGTACAGAAAATGGGTAAGTTTGTATGGGGAGAAATTGTCCTTGTATGGCGGCCATCTTGGATTTTGAAAAAAATTAAAAAACAAATGACGGTCGTCAAATTGCTTACAACCCTCTACATTTTGGAAAAAAAATACGCCCCTAGCCCCAACCGTTTTCGCAGGCCGTACCCCTTCCACATCAGGTTTCTGCAGATCCTCAAATGTCAGATTTTTCTGGTACTCACTGGAGCACCCTCTATACGACCACACATCAACCTAAACCCCACCAACCCCGCAACAGGGCAAACAACTATGTCAATCAGTCAGTGAGTGGTATTGTAGGTTTATATATTATAACTAGCTTTTCGGGCGCTGCGCGGGCTGCAAGCAGCCCGCGGTTCATCGTGGGGCTGTTGAGGTAGTCTAAAATATGTTTCCAATTCAGAAAATGGGTAATTTTGTATGGAGGAAAATTGTCCTTGTATGGCGGCCATCTTGAATTTTGAAAAAAATAAAAAAACAAGTGACGGTCGTCAAATTGCTTGCAACCCCCAACATTTTGGAAAAAAAATCACACCCCTAACCCCAACCGTCTTCGCAGGCCGTACCCCTTCCACATCAGATTTCCACAGATCCTCAAATGTCAGATTTTTCTGGTACTCACTGGAGCATCCTCTATACGACCACACATCAACCTAAACCCCACCAACCCCGCAACAGGGCAAACAACTATGTCAATCAGTCAGTCAGTGAGTGAGTGGTAATGTAGGTTTATAGTATAACTAGCTTTTCGGGCGCTGCGCGGGCTGCAAGCAGCCCGCGGTCTTTCGTGCGGCTGTTGAGGTAGGGTAAGACATGTTTCCAGTTCAGAAAATGGGTAAAAACTGCAGTCAGTATGAGAAACATCAAAATATGTGTGGGGGCGGCCATCTTGGATCTAAAATTTGATTCCAGTTCCGAGTACCGCAGGGTGCTTTACCCCCACATGCAAAATTTCAGACCCCTACGAAGTCCCAGTGAGACGTTATAAACGAAATAAGTTTATTTTTCTAAAATCCAGACGCCATCTTGGATTCCAAAAAAAATATTGAATTTGGGTTTTTAGGGTCAAATTACATATAGATATCGATTTTCAGCCAAATCGCAAGCAGTTGACTATTGGCGGCCATCTTGGATTTCCAAAAACAAAAAAACGCTGCGCTTTGAGATAGTGGCTCGGGCTTCGCCCTCGCCCGCAGCTCGCCCTTAGGGCTCGCATCACTCGGCCTGCGGCCTCGTAAAAATTACTTGGGGGGAGGGGTGGTCAAAGGTGGGGGGGGGGAGCTCGGGCTTCGCCCTCGCTCCGCAGCTCGGCCTGCGGCCTCGCGGGGGGGCTTCGCCTTCGGCCTCCGGCCTCAGGCTGCGCCAAGTTACTTGGAATGTTTGTATGAAATTTGTATTGAGGGAAATTGTCCATGTATGGCGGCCATCTTGAATTTCGAAAAAAAACGAAAAACAAATGACGGTCGTCAAATTGCTTATAATCTTCTACATTATGGAAAAAAAATCACGCCCCTAACCTTAACCGTTTTTGCAGGCCGTACCCCTTCCACATCAGGTTTCCGCAGATCCTAAAATGTCAGATTTTTCTAGTACTCCATTTAGCACCCTCTATACAACCGCACATCAACCTAAATCCCACCAACCCCGCAACAGGGCAAACAACTATGTCAATGAGTCAGTCAGTGAGTGAGTGGTATTGTAGGTTTATATATTATAACTAGCTTTTCGGGCGCTGCGCGGGCTGCAAGCAGCCCGCGGTTCATCGTGGGGCTGTTGAGGTAGTCTAAAATATGTTTCCAATTCAGAAAATGGGTAATTTTGTATGGAGGAAAATTGTCCTTGTATGGCGGCCATCTTGGATTTTGAAAAAAATTAAAAAACAAATGACGGTCGTCAAATTGCTTACAACCCCCCACATTCTGGAAAAAAAATCACGCCCCCAACCCCAGCCGTTTTTGCAGGCCGTGCCCCTTCCACATCAGGTTTCTGCAGATCCTCAAATGTCAGATTTTTCTGGTACTCACTGGAGCACCCTCTATACGACCACACATCAACCTAAACCCCACCAATCCCGCAACAGGGCAAACAACTATGTCAATCAGTCAGTCAGTGAGTGAGTGGTAATGTAGGTTTATAGTATAATATATTATAATAATATAACTAGCTTTTCGGGCGCTGCGCGGGCTGCAAGCAGCCCGCGGTCTTTCGTGCGGCTGTTGAGGTAGGGTAAGACATGTTTCCAGTTCAGAAAATGGGTAAAAACTGCAGTCAGTATGGGAAACATCAAAATATGTGTGGGGGCGGCCATCTTGGATCCAAAATCTGATTCCAGTTCCGAGTTTCGCGGGGTGCTTTACCCCCACATGCAAAATTTCAGACCGCTACGAAGTCCCAGTGAGACGTTATAAACGAAATAAGTTTAATTTTTTAAAGTCCAGACGCCATCTTGGATTCCAAAAAAAATATTAAATTTGGGTTTTTGGGGTCAAATTACATATAGATATCGATTTTCAGCCAAATCGCAAGCAGTTGACTTTCGGCGGCCATCTTGGATTTCCAAAAAAAAAAAAGACGCTGCGCTTTTTGATAGTGGCTTCGCCCTCGCCCGCAGCTCGCCCTTCGGGCTCGCATCACTCGGCCTGCGGCCTCGTGAAAATTACTTGTAGGGGGGGGGGGTCAAAGGGGGGGGGGGGAAGCTCGGGCTTCGCCCTCGCTCCACAGCTCGGCCTGCGGCCTCGCGGGGGCGCTTCGCCTTCGGCCTTCGGCCTCAGGCTGCGCCAAGTTACTTAGGGGGCCGTTTGTATGAAATTTGTATGGAGGGGAATTGTCCATGTATGGCGGCCATCTTGAATTTTGAAAGGAATCAAAAAACAAATGATGCTCGTCAAATTGCTTGCAACCCCCTACATTTTGGAAAAAAAATCACGCCCCCAACCCCAACCGTCTTTGCAGGCCGTACCCCTTCCACATCAGGATTCCGCAGATCCTCAAATGTCAGATTTTTCTGGTACTCACTGGAGCACCCTCTATACGACCACACATCAACCTTAACCCCACCAACCCCGCAACAGGGCAAACAACTATGTCAATCAGTGAGTGAGTCAGTGGTATTGTAGGTTTATATATTATAACTAGCTTTTCGGGCGCTGCGCGGGCTGCAAGCAGCCCGCGGTCTTTCGTGCGGCTGTTGAGGTAGGCTAAAATATGTTTCCAGTTCAGAAAATGGGTAAAAACTGCAGTCAGTATGGGAAACATCAAAATATGTGTGTGGGCGGCCATCTTGGATCTATAATTTGATTCCAATTCCGAGTACCGCGGGGTGCTTTACCCCCACATGCAAAATTTCAGACCCCTACGAAGTCCCAGTGAGACGTTATAAACGAAGTTAGTTTAATTTTCTAAAGTCCAGACGCCATCTTGGATTCCAAAAAAAATATTGAATTTAGATTTTTGGGGTCAAATTACATATAGATATCGATTTTCAGCCAAATCGCAAGCAGTTGACTTTCGGCGGCCATCTTGGATTTCCAAAAAAAAAAAAGACGCTGCGCTTTGTAATAGTGGCTCGGGCTTCGCCCTCGCCCGAAGCTCGCCCTCCGGGCTCGCGTCACTCGGCCTGCGGCCTCGTGAAAACTACTTGTAGGGGGGGGGGGGGTCAAAGGGGGGGGGGGGGGAGGGAGAGCTCGGGCTTCGCCCTCGCTCCGCAGCTCGGCCTGCGGCCTCGCGAGGGCGCTTCGCCTTCGGCCTTCGGCCTCAGGCTGCGACAAGTTACTTGGAATGTTTGTATGAAATTTGTATGGAGGGAAATTGTCCATGTATGGCGGCCATCTTGAATTTCGAAAAAAAACAAAAAACAAATGACGATCGTCAAATTGCTTATAATCTTCTACATTATGGAAAAAAAATCACGCCCCTAACCTTAACCGTTTTTGCAGGCCGTACCCCTTCCACATCAGGTTTCTGCAGATCCTCAAATGTCAGATTTTTCTGGTACTCACTGGGGCACCCTCTATACGACCACACATCAACCTAAACCCCACCAACCCCGCAACAGGGCAAACAACTATGTCAATCAGTCAGTCAGTCAGTGGTAATGTAGGTTTATATATTATAACTAGCTTTTCGGGCGCTGCGCGGGCTGCAAGCAGCCCGCGGTCTTTCGTGCGGCAGTTGAGGTAGGCTGAAATATATTTCCAGTTCAGAAAATGGGTAAGTTTGTATGGGGAGAAATTGTCCTTGTATGGCGGCCATCTTGGATTTTGAAAAAAATAAAAAAACAAATGACTGTCGTCAAATTGCTTGCAACCCCCTACATTTCGAAAAAAAAAACACGCCCCTAACCCCAACCGTTTTCGCAGGCCGTACCCCTTCTACATCAGGTTTCTGCAGATCCTCAAATGTCAGATTTTTCTGGTACTCACTGGAGCATCCTCTATACGACTACACATCAACCTAATCCCCACTAACCCCGCAACAGGGCAAACAACTATGTCAATCAGTCAGTGAGTGGTATTGTAGGTTTATATATTATAATATAACTAGCTTTTCGGGCGCTGCGCGGGCTGCAAGCAGCCCGCGGTCTTTCGTGCGGCTGTTGAGGTAGGGTAAGACATGTTTCCAGTTCAGAAAATGGGTAAAAACTGCAGTCAGTATGGGAAACATCAAAATATGTGTGGGGGCGGCCATCTTGGATCCAAAATCTGATTCCAGTTCCGAGTTTCGCGGGGTGCTTTACCCCCACATGCAAAATTTCAGACCGCTACGAAGTCCCAGTGAGACGTTATAAACGAAATAAGTTTAATTTTTTAAAGTCCAGACGCCATCTTGGATTCCAAAAAAAATATTAAATTTGGGTTTTTGGGGTCAAATTACATATAGATATCGATTTTCAGCCAAATCGCAAGCAGTTGACTTTCGGCGGCCATCTTGGATTTCCAAAAAAAAAAAAGACGCTGCGCTTTTTGATAGTGGCTTCGCCCTCGCCCGCAGCTCGCCCTTCGGGCTCGCATCACTCGGCCTGCGGCCTCGTGAAAATTACTTGTAGGGGGGGGGGGGGGTCAAAGGGGGGGGGGGGAAGCTCGGGCTTCGCCCTCGCTCCACAGCTCGGCCTGCGGCCTCGCGGGGGCGCTTCGCCTTCGGCCTTCGGCCTCAGGCTGCGCCAAGTTACTTGGGGGGCCGTTTGTATGAATTTTGTATGGAGGGGAATTGTCCATGTATGGCGGCCATCATGGATTTTGAAAAAAATCAAAAAACAAATGACGCTCGTCAAATTGCTCACAACCCCCTACATTTTGGAAAAAAAATCACGCCCCTAACCCCAACGGTTTTCGCAGGCCGTACCCCTTCCACATCAGGTTTCCGCATATCCTCAAATGTCAGATTTTTCTGGTACTCACTGGAGCACCCTCTATACGACCATACATCAACCCAAACCCTACCAACCCCGCAACAGGGCAAACAACTATGTCAATCAGTCAGTGAGTGAGTGGTATTGTAGGTTTATATATTATAACTAGCTTTTCGGGCGCTGCGCTGGCTGCAAGCAGCCCGCGGTCATTCGTGCGGCTGTTGAGGTTGCCTAAAATATGTTTCCAGTTCAGAAAATGGGTAAGTTTGTATGGAGGACAATTGTCGTTGTATGGCGGCCATCTTGAATTTTGGAAAAAATAAAAAAACAAATGACGGTCGTCAAATTGCTTACAACCCCCTACATTTTGGAAAAAAAATCACACCCCTAACCCTAACCGTTTTTGCAGGCTGTACCCCTTCCACATCAGGTTTCTGCAAATCCTCAAATGTCAGATTTTTCTGGTACTCACTGGAGCACCCTCTATACGACCACACATCAACCTAAACCCCACCAACCCCGCAACAGGGCAAACAACTCTGTCAGTGAGTGAGTGAGTGAGTGGTAATGTAGGTTTATATATTATAACTAGCTTTTCGGGCGCTGCGCGGGCTGCAAGCAGCCCGCGGTTTATCGTGTGACTGTTGAGGTAGGCTAAAATATGTTTTCAGTTTAGAAAATGGGTAAGTTTGTATGGAGGAAAATTGACCTTGTATGGAAGCCATCTTGAATTTTGAAAAAAATCAAAAAACAAATGACGGTCGTCAAATTGCTTATAATCTTCTACATTATGGAAAAGAAATCACGCCCCTAACCTTAACCGTTTTTGCAGGCCATACCCCTTCCACATCAGAATTCCACAGATCCTCAAATGTCAGATTTTTCTGGTACTCACTGGAGCACCCTCTATACGACCGCATATCAACCTAAACCCCACCAACCCCGCAACAGGGCAAACAACTATGTCAATCAGTGAGTCAGTCAGTGGTATTGTAGGTTTATATATTATAACTAGCTTTTCGGGCGCTGCGCGGGCTGCAAGCAGCCCGCGGTTCATCGTGGGGCTGTTGAGGTAGGCTAAGATATGTTTCCAGTTCAGAAAATGGGTTAGTTTGTATGGAGGAAAATTGTCCTTGTATGGCGGCCATCTTGGATTTTGAAAAAAATAAAAAAACAAATAACGGTCGTCAAATTGCTTATAATCTTCTACATTATGGTGAAAAAATCTAACCCCTAACCCCAACCGTTTTCGCAGGCCGTACCCCTTCCACATTAGGTTTTTGCAGATCCTCAAATGTCAGATTTTTCTGGTACTCCATTTAGCACCCTCTATACGACCACATATCAACATAAACCCCACCAACCCCGCAACAGGGCAAACAACTATGTCAATGAGTCAGTCAGTGAGTGGTAATGTAGGTTTATATATTATAATATAATAATATAACTAGCTTTTCGGGCGCTGCGCGGGCTGCAAGCAGCCCGCGGTCTTTCGTGCGGCTGTTGAATTAGGGTAAGACATGTTTCCAGTTCAGAAAATGGGTAAAAACTGCAGTCAGTATGGGAAACATCAAAATATGTGTGTGGGCGGCCATCTTGGATCTATAATTTGATTCCAATTCCGAGTACCGCGGGGTGCTTTACCCCCACATGCAAAATTTCAGACCCCTACGAAGTCCCAGTGAGACGTTATAAACGAAGTTAGTTTAATTTTCTAAAGTCCAGACGCCATCTTGGATTCCAAAAAAAATATTGAATTTAGATTTTTGGGGTCAAATTACATATAGATATCGATTTTCAGCCAAATCGCAAGCAGTTGACTTTCGGCGGCCATCTTGGATTTCCAAACAAAAAAAAGACGCTGCGCTTTGTAATAGTGGCTCGGGCTTCGCCCTCGCCCGAAGCTCGCCCTCCGGGCTCGCGTCACTCGGCCTGCGGCCTCGTGAAAACTACTTGTAGGGGGGGGGTCAAAGGGGGGGGGGGGGGGGAGGGAGAGCTCGGGCTTCGCCCTCGCTCCGCAGCTCGGCCTGCGGCCTCGCGAGGGCGCTTCGCCTTCGGCCTTCGGCCTCAGGCTGCGACAAGTTACTTGGAATGTTTGTATGAAATTTGTATGGAGGGAAATTGTCCATGTATGGCGGCCATCTTGAATTTCGAAAAAAAACAAAAAACAAATGACGATCGTCAAATTGCTTATAATCTTCTACATTATGGAAAAAAAATCACGCCCCTAACCTTAACCGTTTTTGCAG
The DNA here is from genome assembly GCA_963555685.1 of Acrobasis consociella. Lineage (NCBI taxonomy): Eukaryota > Metazoa > Arthropoda > Insecta > Lepidoptera > Pyralidae > Acrobasis > Acrobasis consociella. The sequence continues at coordinate 68,253 of CAUVWO010000008.1, read as the reverse complement.
GCCGTACCCCTTCCACATCAGGTTTCTGCAGATCCTCAAATGTCAGATTTTTCTGGTACTCACTGGGGCACCCTCTATACGACCACACATCAACCTAAACCCCACCAACCCCGCAACAGGGCAAACAACTATGTCAATCAGTCAGTCAGTCAGTGGTAATGTAGGTTTATATATTATAACTAGCTTTTCGGGCGCTGCGCGGGCTGCAAGCAGCCCGCGGTCTTTCGTGCGGCAGTTGAGGTAGGCTGAAATATATTTCCAGTTCAGAAAATGGGTAAGTTTGTATGGGGAGAAATTGTCCTTGTATGGCGGCCATCTTGGATTTTGAAAAAAATAAAAAAACAAATGACTGTCGTCAAATTGCTTGCAACCCCCTACATTTCGAAAAAAAAAACACGCCCCTAACCCCAACCGTTTTCGCAGGCCGTACCCCTTCTACATCAGGTTTCTGCAAATCTTCAAATGTCAGATTTTTCTGGTACTCACTGGAGCACCCTCTATACGACCACACATCAACCCAAACCCCAACAACCCCGCAACAGGGCAAACAACTATGTCAATCAGTCAGTGAGTCAGTCAGTGGTAATGTAGGTTTATATATTATAACTAGCTTTTCGGGCGCTGCGCGGGCTGCAAGCAGCCCGCGGTTCATCGTGGGGCTGTTGAGGTAGGCTAAGATAGATTTCCAGTTCAGAAAATGGGTAAGTTTGTATGGAGGAAAATTGTCCTTGTATGGCGGCCATCTTGGATTTTGAAAAAAATCAAAAAACAAATGACGGTCGTCAAATTGCTTATAATCTTCTACATTATGGAAAAAAAATCACGCCCCTAACCTTAATAGTTTTTGCAGGCCATACCCCTTCCACATCAGGTTTCTGCAAATCTTCAAATGTCAGATTTTTCTGGTATTCACTGGAGCACCCTCTATACGACCACACATCAACCCAAACCCCACCAACCCCGCAACAGGGCAAACAACTATGTCAATCAGTGAGTCAGTCAGTGGTATTGTAGGTTTATATATTATAATATAACTAGCTTTTCGGGCGCTGCGCGGGCTGCAAGCAGCCCGCGGTCTTTCGTGCGGCTGTTGAGGTAGGGTAAGACATGTTTCCAGTTCAGAAAATGGGTAAAAACTGCAGTCAGTATGGGAAACATCAAAATATGTGTGGGTGCAGCCCGCGGTTTTTCGTGCGGCTGTTGAGGTGGGCTAAAGAACATGTCCAGTTGAGAAAATGGGTAAAAACTGCAGTCAGTAAAGGAAACATCAAAATATGTGTGGTGGCCATCTTGGATCCAAAATCTGATTGCAGTTTCGAGTTCCGCGGGGTGCTTTACCAAGTCAGAAGTCCCAGTGAGACGTTATCAACGAAATAAGTTAAATTTTCTAAAATCCAGACGCCATCTTGGATTCCAAAAAAAATATTGAATTTGGGTTTTTGGGATCAAATTACATATAGATATCGATTTTCAGCCAAATCGCAAGCAGTTGACTTTCGGCGGCCATCTTGGATTACCAAAAAAAAAATTCACGACGCAATGCTTTGTGAGGGTGGCTCGGGCTTCGCCCTCGCCCGCGGCTCGCCCTTCGGGCTCGCATCACTCGGCCTACGGCCTCGTGAAATTTACTTGGAGGGGGGGGAAGGTTCAAGGGGGGGGAGTGGCTCGGGCTTCGCCCTCGCCCGCAGCTCGGCCTGCGGCCTCGCGGGGGTGGCCTTTGCTTTTGGCATCTGGCTGCGCCTAGTTACTTGGGGTGGCCGTTTGTATGAAATTTGTATGGAGAAAAATTGTCCTTGTATGGCGGCCATCTTGAATTTTGAAAAAAATAAAAAAACAAGTGACGGTCGTCAAATTGCTCACAACCCCCTACATTTTGGAAAAAAAATCACGACCCCAACCCCAACCGTCTTTGCAGGCCGTACCCCTTCCACATCAGGTTTCCGCAGATCCTCAAATGTCAGATTTTTCTGGTACTTACTGGAGCACCCTCTATACGACCGCACATCAACCTAAACCCCACCAACCCCGCAACAGGGCAAACAACTATGTCAATCAGTCAGTGAGTCAGTCAGTGGTAATGTAGGTTTATATATATATTATTAATAACTAGCTTTTCGGGCGCTGCGCGGGCTGCAAGCAGCCCGCGGTCTTTCGTGTGGCTGTTGAGGTAGGGTAACACATGTTTCCAGTTCTGAAAATGGGTAAAAACTGCAGTCAGTTTGGGAAACATCAAAATATGTGTGGGGGCGGCCATCTTGGATCTAAAATTTGATTCCAGTTCCGAGAACCACGGGGTGCTTTACCCCCACGTGCAAAATTTCAGAACCCTACGAAGTTCCAGTGAGACGTTATAAAGGAAATAATTTTAATTTTCTTAAATCCAGACGCCATCTTGGATTCCAAAAAAAAAAAAAATTTAAGATTTTCGGCTCAGAATACATATAGATATCGATTTCCAGCCAAATCGCAAGCAGTTGACTTTCGGCGGCCATCTTGGATTTCCAAAAAAAAAATTCACGACGCAACGCTTGGTGATGGTGGCTCGGGCTTCGCCCTCGCCCGCAGCTCGCCGGTTTCCTTTTGATCTTTGGCCTCTGGCTGCGCCAAGTTACTTGGGGGGCCGTTTGTATGAATTTTGTATGGAGGGGAATTGTCCATGTATGGCGGCCATCATGGATTTTGAAAAAAATCAAAAAACAAATGACGCTCGTCAAATTGCTCACAACCCCCTACATTTTGGAAAAAAAATCACGCCCCTAACCCCAACCGTTTTCGCAGGCCGTACCCCTTCCACATCAGGTTTCTGCAGATCCTCAAATGTCAGATTTTTCTGGTACTCACTGGAGCACCCTCTATACGACCACACATCAACCTAAACCCCACCAACCCCGCAACAGGGCAAACAACCATGTCAATCAGTCAGTGAGTGAGTGGTATTGTAGGTTTATATATTATAATATAACTAGCTTTTCGGGCGTTGCGCGGGCTGCAAGCAGCCCGCGGTTCATCGTGGGGCTGTTGAGATAGGCTAAGATATGTTTCCAGTTCAGAAAATGGGTAAGTTTGTATGGAGGACAATTGTCGTTGTATGGCGGCCATCTTAAATTTTGAAAAAAATAAAAAAACAAATGACGGTCGTCAAATTGCTTACAACCCCCTACATTTTGGAAAAAACATCACACCCCTAACCCTAACCGTTTTCGCAGGCCGTACCCCTTCCACATCAGGTTTCTGCAAATCCTCAAATGTCAGATTTTTCTGGTACTCACTGGAGCACCCTCTATACGACCACCTATCAACCTAAACCCCACCAACCCCGCAACAGGGCAAACAACTATGTCAATCAGTCAGTCAGTCAGTGAGTGGTAATGTAGGTTTATATATTATAAGTAGCTTTTCGGGCGCTGCGCGGGCTGCAAGCAGCCCGCGGTCTTTCGTGCGGCTGTTGAGGTAGGCTAAAATATGTTTCCAGTTCAAAAAATGGGTAAGTTTGTATTGAAGAAAATTGTCCTTGTATGGCGGCCATCTTGGATTTTGAAAAAAATCAAAAAAAAAATGACGCTCGTCAAATTGCTTATGACCCCCCACATTTTAGAAAAAAACTCACGCCCTCAACCCCAACCGTTTTTGCAGGCCGTACCTTTCCACATCAGGTTTGCGCAGATCCTCAAATGTCAGATTTTTCTGGTACTCCATTTAGCACCCTCTACACAACCATACATCAACCTAAACCCCACCAACCCCGCAACAGGGCAAACAACTATGTCAATGAGTCAGTCAGTGAGTGGTAATGTAGGTTTATATATTATAACTAGCTTTTCGGGCGCTGCGCGGGCTGCAAGCAGCCCGCGGTTCATCGTGGGGCTGTTGAGGTAGGCTAAGATATGTTTCCAGTTCAGAAAATGGGTAAGTTTGTATTGCGGAAAATTGTCCTTGTATGGCGGCCATCTTGGATTTTGAAAAAAATCAAAAAACAAATGACGCTCGTCAAATTGCTTATAATCCCCCACATTTTAGAAAAAAAATCACGCCCTTAACCCCAACCGTTTTTGCAGGCCGTACCTTTCCACATCAGATTTGCGCAGATCCTCAAATGTCAGATTTTTCTGGTACTCCATTTAGCACCCTCTACACAACCATACATCAACCTAAACCCCACCAACCCCGCAACAGGGCAAACAACTATGTCAATGAGTCAGTCAGTGAGTGGTAATGTAGGTTTATATATTATAACTAGTGTTTCGGGTGCTGCGCGTGCTGCAAGCAGCACGCGGTTTTTCGTGCGGCGGTTGTTGGCTAAGAAAAGTTTCCAGTTCAAAAAATGGGTGAAAACTGCAGTCAGTTGAGAAAACATGAAAAAATGTGTGGGCGGCCATCTTGGATCCAAAATCTGAATGCAGTTTCGAGTTCCTTGAGGTGCTTTACCCCCACATGCAAAATTTCAGACCCCTACGAAGTCCCAGTGAGACGTTACGAACGAAATAAATTTCATTTTTTAAAATTCAGACGCCATCTTGGATTCCAAAAAAAAATTCAAATTTGGATTTTTCTGCTCAAAAAACATATAGATATTGATTTTTAGCCAAATCGCAAGCATTTGACTTTCGGCGGCCATCTTGAATTTCCAAAAATTAAAAAAAAAACCCGGTGCTTACTGGATTGGCTCGGGCTTCGCCCTCGCCCGCAGCTCGCCCTTCGGGCTCGCGTCACTCGGCCTGCGGCCTCGTGATGGGGGGAAATTACTTGAGGGAGGGGGAGGGGGAGGGGGGGTTGAAGGGGGGGGGCTCGGCCTTCGGCCTCGCCACGGAGCTCGCCCTTCGGGCTCGCGAGCCGGCTTCGCCCTCGGCCTTCGGCCTCGGGCTGCGCCAAGTTACTTGGGGGGGGCCGTTTGTATGAAATTTGTACGGGGGGAATTTTTTTATTATGAAAATTAAAAAAAAAATACTGGCTCTGGTAATTGATCAGATACCCCTTTCATTTTGTATATGGGGTCAAATCTCCAGGTCCAACCGTTTAGCCAGGCCGTACCCCTTCCACATCAGGTTTCTGCAAATCCTCAAATGTCAGATTTTTCTGGTACTCGACCCCCTCACCCCTAAACGTTCCACCATAAACCATCACCCCTACTATTTGGCAACTGGTCAAACAACTATGTCAATCAGTGAGTGAGTCAGTGGTAAGTGCAGCTATATATAATATAACTAGCTTTTCGGGCGCTGCGCGGGCTGCAAGCAGCCCGCGGTTTAACGTGGAGCTATTGGGGTGGGCTAAATAACATGTCCAGTTGAGAAAATGGGTAAGGTTGTATGGAGGAAAATTGTCCTTGTATGGCGGCCATCTTGGATTTTGAAAAAAATCAAAAAACAAATGACGGTCGTCAAATTGCTTATAATCTTCTACATTGTGGAAAAAAAATCACGCCCCTAACCTTAACCGTTTTTGCAGGCCATACCCCTTCCACATCAGGTTTCCGCAGATCCTCAAATGTCAGATTTTTCTGGTACTCACTGGAGCACCCTCTATACGACCACACATCAACCTAAACCCCACCAACCCCGCAACAGGGCAAACAACTATGTCAATCAGTCAGTGAGTCAGTCAGTGGTAATGTAAGTTTATATATTATAACTAGTGTTCCGGGTGCTGCGCGTGCTGCAAGCAGCACGCGGTTTTTCGTGGGGCGTTTGTTTGCTAAGAAATGTTTCCAGTTCAAAAAATGGCTGAAAACTGCAGTCAGTTGAGAAAACATGAAAAAATGTGTGGGCGGCCATCTTGGATCCAAAATCTAAAAGCAGTTTCGAGTTCCTTAAGGTGCTTTACCCTCACATGCAAAATTTCAGATCCCTACGAAGTCCCAGTGAGACGTTATGAACGAAATAAATTTCATTTTCTGAAATTCAGACGCCATCTTGGATTCCAAAAAAAAATTCAAATTTGGATTTTTCTGCTCAAAATACATATAGATATTGATTTTCAGCCAAATCGCAAGCATTTGACTTTCGGCGGCCATCTTGGATTTCCAAAAATTAAAAAAAAACCCGGCTCTTACGAGAGTGGCTCGGGCTTCGCCCTCGCCCGCAGCTCGCCCTTCGGGCTCGCGTCACTCGCCCTGCGGCCTCGTGATGGGGGGAAATTACTTGAGGGAGGGGGAGGGGGAGGGGGAGGGGGGGTTGAAGGGGGGGGCTCGGCCTTCAGCCTCGCCACGGAGCTCGCCCTTCGGGCTCGCGAGCTGGCTTCGCCCTCGGCCTTCGGCCTCGGGCTGCGCCAAGTTACTTGGGGGGGCCGTTTGTATGAAATTTGTATGGGGGGAATTTTTTTTTATGAAATTAAAAAAAAAATACTGGCTCTGGTAATTGATCAGATACCCCTTTCATTTTGTCTATGGGGTCAAATCTCCAGGTCCAACCGTTTAGCCAGGCCGTACCCCTTCCACATCAGGTTTCTGCAAATCCTCAAATGTCAGATTTTTCTGGTACTCGACCCCCTCACCCCTGTACGTTCCACCATAAACCATCACGCCTACTATTTGGCAACCGGTCAAACAACTATGTCAATCAGTGAGTGAGTCAGTGGTAAGTGTAGCTATATATAATATAATATAACTAGCTTTTTGGGCGCTGCGCGGGCTGCAAGCAGCCCGCGGTCTTTCGTGCAGCTGTTGAGGTAGGGTAAGACATGTTTCCAGTTCAGAAAATGGGTAAATTTGTATGGAGGAAAATTGTCCTTGTATGGCGGCCATCTTGGATTTTGAAAAAAATAAAAAAACAAATGACGCTTGTCAAATTGCTCACAACCCCCCACATTTTGGAAAAAAAATCACGCCCCTAACCCCAACCGTCTTCGCAGGCCGAACCTCTTCCACATCAGGTTTCTGCAGATCTTCAAATGTCAGATTTTTCTGGTACTCACTGGAGCACCCTCTATACAACCGCACATCAACCTAAACCCCACCGACCCCGCAACAGGGCAAACAACTATGTCAATCAGTGAGTGAGTCAGAGAGTGGTATTGTAGGTTTATATATTATAAACTAGCTTTTCGGGCGCTGCGCGGGCTGCAAGCAGCCCGCGGTTTATCGTGCGGCTGTTGAGGTAGGCTAATATAAGTTTCCAATTCAAAAAATGGGTAAGTTTGTATGGGGAGAAATTGTCCTTGTATGGCGGCCATCTTGGATTTTGAAAAAAATTAAAAAACAAATGACGGTCGTCAAATTGCTTACAACCCTCCACATTCTGGAAAAAAAATCACGCCCCTAACCTCAACCGTCTTCGCAGGCCGTACACCTTCCACATCAGGTTTTCGCAGATCCTCAAATGTCAGATTTTTCTGGTACTCACTGGAGCAACCTCTATACGACCACACATCAACCTAAACCCCACCTACCCCGCAACAGGGCAAACAACTATGTCAATCAGTCAGTGAGTGAGTGGTATTGTAGGTTTATATATTATAACTAGCTTTTCGGGCGCTGCGCGGGCTGCAAGCAGTCCGCGGTCTTTCGTGCGGCTGTTTTGGTAGGCTAAAATATGTTTCCAGTTCAGAAAATGGGTAAGTTTGTATGAAGAGAAATTGTCCTTGTATGGCGGCCATCTTGAATTTTGAAAAAAAATAAGAAACAAATGACGCTCGTCAAATTGCTTGCAACCCCCTACATTTTGAAAAAAAAATCACGCCCCCATCCCCAACCGTCTTTGCAGGCCGTACCCCTTCCACATCAGGTTTCCGCAGATCCTAAAATGTCAGATTTTTCTGGTACTCACTGGAGCACCCTCTATACGACCGCACATCAACCTAAAACCCACCAACCCTGCAACAGGGCAAACAACTATGTCAGTCAGTCAGTCAGTGGTAATGTAGGTTTATATATTATAACTAGCTTTTCGGGCGCTGCGCGGGCTGCAAGCAGCCCGCGGTTCATCGTTGGGCTGTTGAGGTAGGCTCAGATATGTTTCCAGTTCAGAACATGGGTAAGTTTGTATGGAGGAAAATTGTCCTTGTATGGCGGCCATCTTGGATTTTGAAAAAAATCAAAAAACAAATGACGGTCGTCAAATTGCTTATAATCTTCTACATTATGAAAAAAAAATCACGCCCCTAACCTTAACCGTTTTTGCAGGCCATACCCCTTCCACATCAGGTTTCCGCAAATCCTCAAATGTAAGATTTTTCTGGTACTCACTGGAGCACCCTCTATACGACCACACATCAACCTTAACCCCACCAACCCCGCAACAGGGCAAACAACTATGTCAATCAGTGAGTGAGTGAGTGGTAATGTAGGTTTATATAATATAACTAGCTTTTCGGGCATTGCGCGGGCTGCAAGCAGCCCGCGGTCTTTCGTGCGGCTGTTGAATTAGGGTAAGACATGTTTCCAGTTCAGAAAATGGGTAAAAACTGCAGTCAGTATGGGAAACATCAAAATATGTGTGGGGGCGGTCATCTTGGATCTAAAATTTGATTCCAGTTCCGAGTTCCGCGGGGTGCTTTACCCCCACATGCAAAATTTCAGACCGCTACGAAGTCCCAGTGAGACGTTATAAACGAAATAAGTTTAATTTTTTAAAGTCCAGACGCCATCTTGGATTCCAAAAAAAATATTAAATTTGAGTTATTGGGGTCAAATTACATATAGATATCGATTTTCAGCCAAATCGCAAGCAGTTGACTTTCGGCGGCCATCTTGGATTTCCAAAATTTAAAAAAAAAGCGGCGCTTGTGGGAATGGCTCGGGCTTCGCCCTCGCCCGCAGCTCGCCCTACGGGCTCGCATCACTCGGCCTATGGCCTCGTGAAAATTACTTGGAGGGGGGGGGGGGTCAAGGGGGGGGGGAGTAGCTCGGGCTTCGCCCTCGCCCGCAGCTCGGCCTGCGGCCTCGCGGTGGAGGGCTTTGCTTTTGGTCTTTGGCCTCTGGCTGCGCCAAGTTACTTGGGGGCCGTTTGTATGAATTTTGTATGGAGGAAAATTATCCATGTATGGCGGCCATCTTGAATTTTGAAAAAAATCAAAAAACAAATGACGCTCGTCAAATTGCTCACAACCCCCTACATTTTGGAAAAAAAACCACGCCCCCAACCCCAACCGTCTTCGCAGGCCGTACCCCTTCCACATCAGGTTTCTGCAAATCCTCAAATGTCAGATTTTTCTGGTACTCACTGGAGCACCCTCTATACGACCACACATCAACCTAAACCCCACCAACCCCGCAACAGGGCAAACAACTATGTCAATCAGTCAGTGAGTGGTATTGTAGGTTTATATATTATAACTAGCTTTTCGGGCGCTGCGCGGGCTGCAAGCAGCCCGCGGTCTTTCGTGCTTGCAGTTCAGAAAACGGGTAAGTTTGTGTTAAGGAAAATTGTCCTTGTAGGGCGGCCATCTTGGATTTAAAAAAAAATTAAAAAACAAATGACTGTCGTCAAATTGCTTACAACCTTCTACATTTTGTAAAAAAAATCACACACATAACCCTAACCGTTTTCGCAGGCCGTACCCCTTCCACATCAGGTTTCTGCAAATCTTCAAATGTCAGATTTTTCTGTTACTCCATTTAGCACCCTCTATACAACCATACATCAACCTAAACCCTACCAACCCCGCAACAGGGCAAACAACTATGTCAATGAGTCAGTCAGTGAGTGGTAATGTAGGTTTATATATTATAATATAACTAGCTTTTCGGGCGCTGCGCGGGCTGCAAGCAGCCCGCGGTTCATCGTGGGGCTGTTGAGGTAGGCTAAGATATGTTTCCAGTTCAGAAAATGGGTAAGTTTGTATGGAGGAAAATTGTCCTTGTATGGCGGCCATCTTGGATTTAGAAAAAAATTAAAAAACAAATGACGATCGTCAAATTGCTTACAACCCCCTACATTTTGGAAAAAAAAACACACCCCTAACCCTAACCGTTTTCGCAGGCCGTACCCCTTCCACATCAGGTTTCTGCAGATCTTCAAATGTCAGATTTTTCTGGTACTCACTGGAGCACCCTCTATACGACCACACATCAAGCTAAACCCCACCAACCCCGCAACAGGGCAAACAACTATGTCAATCAGTGAGTGAGTGGTATTGTAGGTTTATATATTATAATATAATAACTAGCTTTTCGGGCGCTGCGCGGGCTGCAAGCAGCCCGCGGTCTTTCGTGCGGCTGTTGAGGTAGGCTGAAATATGTTTCCAGTTCAGAAAATAGTTAAGTTTGTATGGAGGAAATTTGTCCTTGTATGGCGGCCATCTTGGATTTTGAAAAAAATCAAAAAACAAATGACGGTCGTCAAATTGCTTACAACCCCCTACATTTTGGAAAAAAAATCACACCCCTAACCCTAACCGTTTTCGCAGGCCGTACCCCTTCCACATCAGGTTTCTGCAAATCCTCAAATGTCAGATTTTTCTGGTACTCACTGGAGGACCCTCTATACGACCGCACATCAACCTAAACCCCACCAACCCCGCAACAGGGCAAACAACTATGTCAATCAGTCAGTCAGTGAGTGGTAATGTAGGTTTATATATTTGTAGGTTTGTATATTATAATTATAACTAGCTTTTCGGGCGCTGCGCGGGCTGCAAGCAGCCCGCGGTTCATCGTGGGGCTGTTGAGGTAGGCTAAGATATGTTTCCAGTTCAGAAAATGGGTAAGTTTGTATGGAGGAAAATTGTCCTTGTATGGCGGCCATCTTGAATTTTGAAAAAAATAAAAAAACAAATGACGCTCTTCAAATTGCTCACAACCCCCTACATTTTGGAAAAAAATCACGCCCCTAACCCTAACCGTTTTCGCAGGCCGTACCCCTTCCACATCAGGTTTCCGCAAATCCTCAAATGTCAGATTTTTCTGGTACTCCATTTAGCGCCCTCTATACAACCACACATCAACCTAAACCCCACCAACCCCGCAACAGGGCAAACAACTATGTCAATGAGTCAGTCAGTCAGTCAGTGGTAATGTAGGTTTATATATTATAACTAGCTTTTCGGGCGTTGCGCGGGCTGCAAGCAGCCCGCGGTCTTTCGTGCGGCTGTTGAGGTAGAGTAAGACATGTTTCAAGTTCAGAAAATGGGTAAAAATTGCAGTCAGTAAAGGAAACATCATATTATGTGTGGGGGCGGCCATCTTGGATCCAAAAACTGATTGCAGTTTTGAATTCCGCGGGGTGCTTTACCCCCATGTACAAAATTTCAGACCCCGACGAAGTCCCAGTGAGACGTTATAAATGAAATATGTTTAATTTTCTAAAACCCAGACGCCATCTTGGATTCCAAAAAAAAGTTAAATTTGGATTTTTGGGGTCAAAACACATATAAATATCGATTTTCAGCCAAATCAGAGGCAGTTGACATTTGGCGGCCATCTTGGATTTCCAAAAAAAAAAAAATTACGACGCAACGCTTGGTGATGGTGGCTCGGGCTTCGCCCTCGCCCGCAGCTCGCCCTTCGGGCTCGCATCACTCGGCCTGCGGCCTCGTGATATTACTTAGGGGGGGGGGGGGCAAAGGGGGGGGGAGCTCGGCCTTTGGCCTCGCGTGGGGGCTTCGCCTACTTGGTGCTGCGGTTTGTATGAAATTTGTATGGGGAGAAATTGTCTATGTATGGCGGCCATCTTGGATTTTGAAAAAAATAAAAAAACAAATGACGGTCGTCAAATTGCTTATAATCTTCTACATTATGGAAAAAAAATCACACCCCTAACCCCAACCGTTTTTGCAGGCCGTAACCCTTCCACATCAGGTTTCCGCAGATCCTCAAATGTCAGATTTTTCTGGTACTCCAATTAGCACCCTCTATACGACCACACATCAACCTAAACCCCACCAACCCCGCAACAGGGCAAACAACTATGTCAATGAATCAGTCAGTCAGTGGTAATGTAGGTTTATATATTATAACTAGCTTTTCGGGCGCTGCGCGGGCTGCAAGCAGCCCGCGTTCTTTCGTGCGGCTGTTGAGGTAGGCTAAAAAATGATTCTAGTTTAGAAAATGGGTAAAAACTGCAGTCAGTAAAGGAAACATCAAAATATGTGTGGAGGCGGCCATCTTGGATCCAAAATCTGAATCCAGTTTCGAGTACCGCGGGGTGCTTTACCCCCACATGCAAAATTTCAGACCCCTACGAAGTCCCAGTGAAACATTATGAACGAAAAAAGTGAAATTTTCTAAAATCAAGACGCCATCTTGAATTCCAAAAAAAATATTAAATTTGGATTTTTGGACTCAAACTACATATACATATCGATTTTCAGCCAAATCACAAGCAGTTGACTTTCGGCGGCCATCTTGGATTTTCAAAAATAAAAAAAAATTTAACTGCTCTTGGGGAAGTGGCTCGGGCTTCGCCCTCGCCCGCAGCTCGCCCTTCGGGCTCGCATCGCTCGGCCTCCGGCCTCGTGAAGATTACTTAGGGAGGGGATCCAAGGGGGAGGGGGGAGTGGCTCGGGCTACGCCCTCGCCCGCAGCTCGGCCTGCGGCCTCGCGGTGGAGGCCTTTGCTTTTGGTCTTTGGCCTCTGGCTGCGCCAAGTTACTTGGGGGGCCGTTTGTATGAATTTTGTATGGAGGGGAATTGTCCATGTATGGCGGCCATCTTGGATTTTGAAAAAAATCAAAAAACAAATGACGCTCGTCAAATTGCTCACAATCCCCTACATTTTGGAAAAAAAATCACACCCCTCACCCCAACCGTTTTCGCAGGCCGTACCCCTTCCACATCAGTTTTCTGCATATCCTCAAATGTCAGATTTTTCTGGTACTCACTGGAGCACCCTCTATACGACCACACATCAACCTAAACCCCACCAACCCCGCAACAGGGCAAACAACTCTGTCAGTGAGTGAGTGGTAATGTAGGTTTATATATTATACTAGCTTTTCGGGCGCTGCGCGGGCTGCAAGCAGCCCGCGGTTTTTCGTGCGGCTGTTGAGTAGGGCTAAAAACATGTCCAGTTGAGAAAATGGGTAAAAACTGCAGTCAGTAAAGGAAACATCAAAACATGTGTGGGGGCGGCCATCTTGGATCCAAAATCTGAATCCAGTTTCGAGTTCCGCGGTGCACTTTACCCCCACATGTAAAATTTCAGACCCCTACGAAGTCCTAGTGAGACGTTATAAACGAAATAAGTGAAATTTTCTAAAATCTAGACGCCATCTTGGATTCCAAAAAAAATATTAAATTTGAATTTTTGGGCTCAAATTTCATATAGATATCGATTTTCAGCCAAATCGCAAGCAGTTGATTTTCGGCGGCCATCTTGGATTTTCAAAAATTAAAAAATTTGACTGCGCTTGGGGAAGTGGCTCGGGCTTCGCCCTCGCCCGCAGCTCGCCCTTCGGGCTCGCGTCACTCGGCCTCCGGCCTCGTGAAAATTGCTTACGGGGGGGGAGGGGGTGTAAAAGAGGGGGGGGGGAGTGGCTCGGGCTTCGCCCTCGCGCGCAGCTCGCCCTATGGGCTCGCATCACTCGGCCTCCGGCCTCGTGAAGATTACTTAGGGGGGGTTCCAAGAGGAAGCGGGAAGTGGCTCGGGCTTCGCCCTCGCCCGCAGCTCGGCCTTCGGCCTCGCGGGTCTGGCCCTTGCTTTTGTCCTTTGGCTGCGCCTAGTTACTGGGAGTGGCCGTTTGTATGAAATTTGTATAGAGGAAAATTGTGCATGTATGGCGGCCATCTTGGATTTTGAAAAAAATAAAAAAACAAATTACGGTCGTCAAATTGCTTGCAACCCCCTACATTTTGGAAAAAAAATCACGCCCCTAACCCTAACCGTCTTAGCAGGCCGTACCCCTTCCACATCAGGTTTCTGCAAATCCTCAAATGTCAGATTTTTCTGGTACTCACTGGAGCAGTCTCTATACGACCGCACATCAACCTAAACCCCTCCAACCCGGCAACAGGGTAAACAACTCTGTCAGTGAGTCAGTGGTAATGTAGGTTTATATATTATAACTAGCTTTTCGGGCGCTGCGCGGGCTGCAAGCAGCCCGCGGTTCATCGTGGGGCTGTTGAGGTAGGCTAAGATATGTTTCCAGTTCAGAAAATGGGTAAGTTTGTATGGAGGAAAATTGTCCTTGTATAACGGCCATCTTGGATTTTGTAAAAAATCTAAAAACAAATGACGCTCGTCAAATTGCTTACAACCCCCTACATTTTGAAAAAAAAATCACGCCCCTAACCCTAACCGTTTTTGCAGGCCGTACCCCTTCCACATCAGGTTTCAGCAAATCCTCAAATGTCAGATTTTTCTGGTACTCCATTTAGCACCCTCTATACAACCGCACATCAACCTAAACCCCACCAACCCCGCAACAGGGCAAACAACTATGTCAATGAGTCAGTCAGTCAGTCAGTGGTAATGTAGGTTTATATATTATAACTAGCTTTTCGGGCGCTGCGCGGGCTGCAAGCAGCCCGCGGTTCATCGTGGGGCTGTTGAGGTAGGCTAAGATATGTTTCCAGTTCAGAAAATGGGTAAGTTTGTATGGAGGAAAATTGTCCTTGTATGGCGGCCATCTTGGATTTTGAAAAAAATCAAAAAACAAATGACGCTCGTCAAATTGCTTATAATCTTCTACATTATGGAAAAAAAATCACGCCCCTAACCTTAATAGTTTTTGCAGGCCATAACCCTTCCACATCAGGCTTCTGCAAATCCTCAAATGTCAGATTTTTCTCGTACTCACTGGAGCACCCTCTATACGACCACACATCAACCTAAACCCCACCAACCCCGCAACAGGGCAAACAACTATGTCAATCAGTGAGTCAGTCAGTGGTATTGTAGGTTTATATATTATAACTAGCTTTCCGGGCGCTGCGCGGGCTGCAAGCAGCCCGCGGTTCATCGTGGGGCTGTTGAGATAGGCTAAGATATGTTTCCAGTTCAGAAAATGGGTAAGTTTGTATGGAGGACAATTGTCGTTGTATGGCGGCCATATTGAATTTTGAAAAAAATAAAAAAACAAATGACGGTCGTCAAATTGCTTACAACCCCCTACATTTTGGAAAAAAAATCACACCCCTAACCCTAACCGTTTTCGCAGGCCGTACCCCTTCCACATCAGGTTTCTGCAAATCCTCAAATGTCAGATTTTTCTGGTACTCACTGGAGCACCCTCTATACGACCACACATCAACCTAAACCCCACCAACCCCGCAACAGGGCAAACAACTATGTCAATCAGTCAGTCAGTGAGTGAGTGGTAATGTAGGTTTATATATTATAATATACTAGCTTTTCGGGCGCTGCGCGGGCTGCAAGCAGCCCGCGGTTCATCGTGGGGCTGATGAGGTAGGCTAAGATATGTTTCCAGTTCAGAAAATGGGTAAGTTTGTATGGAGGAAAATTGTCCTTGTATGGCGGCCATCTTGGATTTAAAAAAAAATCAAAAAACAAATGACGGTCGTCAAATTGCTTATAATCTTCTACATTATGGAAAAAAAATGACGCCCCTAGCCTCAACCGTCTTTGCAGGCCGTACCCCTTCCACATCAGGTTTCCGCAGATCCTCAAATGTCAGATTTTTCTGGTATTCACTGGAGCACCCTCTATACGACCACACATCAACCTAAACCCCACCAACCCCGCAACAGGGCAAACAACTATGTCAATCAGTGAGTGAGTGGTATTGTAGGTTTATATATTATAATATAATATAACTAGCTTTTCGGGCGCTGCGCGGGCTGCAAGCAGCCCGCGGTTTTTCGTGCGGCTGTTGAGGTGGGCTAAAGAACATGTCCAGTTGAGAAAATGGGTAAAAACTGCAGTCAGTAAAGGAAACATCAAAATATGTGTGGGGGCGGCCATCTTGGATCGAAAATCTGATTCCAGTTCCGAGTTCCGCGGGGCGCTTTACCCCCACATGCAAAATTACAGACCCCTACGAAGTCCCAATGAGACGTTATAAACAAAATAAGTTTAATTTTCTAAAATCCAGACGCCATCTTGGATTTCAAAAAAACTGTAAAATTTGGATTTTTCGGCTCAAAATACATATAGATATCGATTTTCAGCCCAATCGCAAGCAGTTGACTTTCGGCGGCCATCTTGGATTTCCAAAATTAAAAAAAAAAGCGGCGCTTATGGGAGTGGCTCGGGCTTCGCCCTCGCCCGCAGCTCGCCCTGCGGGCTCGCATCACTCGGCCTACGGCCTCGTGAAAATTACTTGGAGGGGGGGGTCAAGGGGGGGGGGGAGTGGCTCGGGCTTCGCCCTCGCCCGCAGCTCGGCCTGCGGCC
Source organism: Acrobasis consociella (assembly GCA_963555685.1). Classification (NCBI taxonomy): domain Eukaryota; kingdom Metazoa; phylum Arthropoda; class Insecta; order Lepidoptera; family Pyralidae; genus Acrobasis; species Acrobasis consociella. The sequence goes on along the minus strand of CAUVWO010000008.1, from coordinate 52,031 downwards.
TCGCGGTGTAGGGCTTTCCTTTTGGTCTTTGGCCTCTGGCTGCGCCAAGTTACTTGGCGTTTGTATGAATTTTGTATGGAGGGGAATTGTCCATGTATGGCGGCCATCTTGGATTTTGAAAAAAATAAAAAAACGAATGACGCTCGTCAAATTGCTTACAACCCCCTACATTTTCGAAAAAAAATCACGTCCCTAACCCCAACCGTTTTCGCAGGCCGTACCCCTTCCACATCAGGTTTCCGCAGATCCTCAAATGTCAGATTTTTCTGGTACTCACTGGAGCACCCTCTATACGACCGCACATCAACCTAAACCCCACCAACCCCGCAACAGGGCAAACAACTCTGTCAGTGAGTGAGTGAGTGAGTCAGTGGTAATGTAGGTTTATATATTATAACTAGCTTTTCGGGCGCTGCGCGGGCTGCAAGCAGCCCGCGGTTTTTCGTGCGGCTGTTGAGGTGGGCTAAAGAACATGTCCAGTTGAGAAAATGGGTAAAAACTGCAGTCAGTAAAGGAAACATCAAAATATGTGTGGGGGCGGCCATCTTGGATCGAAAATCTGATTCCAGTTCCGAGTTCCGCGGGGTGCTTTACCCCCACATGCAAAATTTCAGACCCCTACGAAGTCCCAGTGAGACGTTATAAACGAAATAAGTTTAATTTTCTAAAATCCAGACGCCATCTTGGATTCCAAAAAAACTGTCAAATTTGGATTTTTCGGCTCAAAATACATATAGATATCGATTTTCAGCCCAATCGCAAGCAGTTGACTTTCGGCGGCCATCTTGGATTTCCAAAATTAAAAAAAAAAAGCGGCGCTTGTGGGAGTGGCTCGGGCTTCGCCCTCGCCCGCAGCTCGCCCTTCGGGCTCGCATCACTCGGCCTGCGGCCTCGTGAAAATTAGTTGCGGGGGGGGGGGGTTAAAAAGGGGGGGGGCTGTGGGAGTGGCTCGGGCTTCGCCCTCGCCCGCAGCTCGGCCTGCGGCCTCGCGGTGGAGGGCTTTCCTTTGGGTCTTTGGCCTCTGGCTGCGCCAAGTTACTTGGGGGGCCGTTTGTATGAATTTTGTATGGAAGGGAATTATCCATGTATGGCGGCCATCTTGGATTTTTAAAAAAATCAAAAAACAAATGACGCTCGTCAAATTGATCACAACCCCCTACATTTAGGAAAAAAAATCACGCCCCTAACCCCAACCGTCTTCGCAGGCCGTACCCCTTCCACATCAGGTTTCCGCAAATCCTCAAATGTCAGATTTTTCTGGTACTCACTGGAGCACCCTCTATACAACCACACATCAACCTAAACCCCTCCCACCCGGCAACAGGGCAAACAACTCTGTCAGTGAGTGAGTCAGTGAGTGGTAATGTAGGTTTATATATTATAACTAGCTTTTCGGGCGCTGCGCGGGCTGCAAGCAGCCCGCGGTTTATCGTGGGGCTGTTGAAATAGGCTAAGATATGTTTCCAGTTCAGAAAATGGGTAAGTTTGTATGAAGGAAAATTGTCCTTGTATGGCGGCCATCTTGGATTTAAAAAAAAATAAAAAAACAAATGACGGTCGTCAAATTGCTTATTATCTTCTACATTATGGAAAAAAAATCACACCCCTAACACCAACCGTCTTCGCAGGCCGTGCCCCTTCCACATCAGGTTTCCGCAAATCCTCAAATGTCAGATTTTTCTGGTACTCACTGGAGCACCCTCTATACGACCGCACATCAACCTAAACCCCACCAACCCCGCAACAGGGCAAACAACTATGTCAATCAGTGAGTCAGTGAGTCAGTGGTAATGTAGGTTTATATATTATAACTAGCTTTTCGGGCGCTGCGCGGGCTGCAAGCAGCCCGCGGTCTTTCGTGCGGCTGTTGAGACAGGCTAAAATATGTTTCCAGTTCAGAAAATGCGTAAGTTTGTATGGAGGAAAATTGTCCATGTATGGCGGCCATCTTGGATTTTGAAAAAAATCAAAAAACAAATGAAGCTCGTCAAATTGCTTATAATCTTCTACATTATGGAAAAAAAATCACGCCCCTAACCTTAACCGTCTTTGCAGGCCGTACCCCTTCCACATCAGGTTTCCGCAGATCCTCAAATGTCAGATTTTTCTGGTACTCACTGGAGCACCTTCTATACGCCCGCACATCAACCTAAACCCCACCAACCCCGCAACAGGGCAAACAACCCTGTCAGTGAGTGAGTGAGTGAGTGAGTGGTAATGTAGGTTTATATATTATAATATAACTAGCTTTTCGGGCGCTGCGCGGGCTGCAAGCAGCCCGCGGTTCATCGTAAGGCTGTTGAGGTAGGCTAAGATATGTTTCCAGTTCAGAAAATTGATAAGTTTGTATGAAGGAAAATTGTCCTTGTATGGCGGCCATCTTGGATTTTGAAAAAAATCAAAAAACAAATGACGGTCGTCAAATTGCTTATAATCTTCTACATTATGGAAAAAAAATCACGCCCCCAACCCCAACTGTCTTTGCAGGCCGTACCCCTTCCACATCAGGTTTCCGCAGATCCTCAAATGTCAGATTTTTCTGGTACTCACTGGAGCACCCTCTATACGACCGCACATCAAACTAAACCCCAACAACCCCGCAACAGGGCAAACAACTATGTCAATCAGTCAGTGAGTCAGTCAGTGGTAATGTAGGTTTATATATTATAACTAGCTTTTCGGGCGTTGCGCGGGCTGCAAGCAGCCCGCGGTTTTTCGTGCGGCTGTTGAGGTGGGCTAAATAACATGTCCAGTTGAGAAAATGTGTAAGTTTGTATGGAGGAAAATTGTCCTTGTATGGCGGCCATCTTGGATTTTGAAAAAAATCAAAAAACAAATGACGGTCGTCAAATTGCTTATAATCTTCTACATTATGGAAAAAAAATCACGCCCCTAACCTTAATAGTTTTTGCAGGCCATACCCCTTCCACATCAGGTTTCTGCAAATCTTCAAATGTCAGATTTTTCTGGTACTCACTGGAGCACCCTCTATACGACCACACATCAACCCAAACCCCACCAACCCCGCAACAGGGCAAACAACTATGTCAATCAGTGAGTCAGTCAGTGGTATTGTAGGTTTATATATTATAATATAACTAGCTATTCGGGCGCTGCGCGGGCTGCAAGCAGCCCGCGGTCTTTCGTGCTGCTGTTGAGGTAGGCTGTAATATGTTTCCAGTTCAGAAAATGGGTAAGTTTGTATGGAGGGAAATTGTCCATGTATGGCGGCCATCTTGGATTTTAAAAAAAACCTAAAAACAAATGACGGTCGTCAAATTGCTTATAATCTTCTACATTATGGAAAAAAAAACACACCCCTAACCCCAACCGTTTTCGCAGGCCGTAACCCTTCCACATCAGGTTTCCGCAGATCCTCAAATGTCAGATTTTTCTGGTACTCCAATTAGCACCCTCTATACGACCACTCATCAACCTAAACCCCACCAACCCCGCAACAGGGCAAACAACTATGTCAATGAATCAGTCAGTCAGTGGTATTGTAGGTTTATATATTATAACTAGCTTTTCGGGCGCTGCGCGGGCTGCAAGCAGCCCGCGGTCTTTCGTGCGGCTATTTTGGTAGGCTAAAATATGTTTCCAGTTCAAAAAATTAGTGAGTTTGTATAAGGAGAAATTGTCCTTGTATGGCGGCCATCTTGAATTTTGAAAAAAAATAAAAAACAAATGGCGCTCGTCAAATTGCTTACAACCCCCTACATTTTGGAAAAAACATCACACCCCTAACCCTAACCGTTTTTGCTGGCCGTACCCCTTCCACATCAGGTTTCTGCAGATCCTCAAATGTCAGATTTTTCTGGTACTCACTGGAGCACCCTCTATACGACCGCACATCAACCTGAACCCCACCAACCCCGCAACAGGGCAAACAACTATGTCAGTCAGTGAGTGGTAATGTAGGTTTATATATTATAATATAACTAGCTTTTCGGGCGCTGCGCGGGCTGCAAGCAGCCCGCGGTTCATCGTGGGGCTGTTGAGGTAGGCTAAGATATGTTTCCAGTTCAGAAAATGGGTAACTTTGTATGGAGGAAAATTGTCCTTGTATGGCGGCCATCTTGAATTTTGAAAAAAATAAAAAAACAAATGACGGTCGTCAAATTGCTTACAACCCCCTACATTTTGGAAAAAATATCACACCCCTAACCCTAACCGTTTTTGCAGGCCGTAACACTTCCACACCAGGTTTCTGCAAATCTTCAAATGTCAGATTTTTCTGGTACTCACTGGAGCACCCTCTATACGACCACACATCAACCCAAACCCCACCAACCCCGCAACAGGGCAAACAACTATGTCAATCAGTCAGTGAGTCAGTCAGTGGTAATGTAGGTTTATATATTATAACTAGCTTTTCGGGCGCTGCGCGGGCTGCAAGCAGCCCGCGGTTTATCATAGGACTGTTGATGTAGGCTAAGATATGTTTCCAGTTCAGAAAATGGGTAAGTTTGTATGGAGGAAAATTGACATTGTATGGCGGCCATCTTGGATTTTGAAAAAAATAAAAAAACAAATGATGGTCGTCAAATTGCTTATAATCCACTACATTTTGGAAAAAAAAATAAGCCCCTAACCCTAACCGTTTTCGCAGGCCGTACCCCTTCCACATCAGGTTTCTGCAAATCCTCAAATGTCAGATTTTTCTGGTACTCACTGGAGCACCCTCTATACGACCACATATCAACCTAAACCCCACCAACCCCGCAACAGGGCAAACAACTATGTCAATCAGTGAGTGAGTCAGTCAGTGGTAATGTAGGTTTATATATTATAATATATTATAATATAACTAGCTTTTCGGGCGCTGCGCGGGCTGCAAGCAGCCCGCGGTTCATCGTGGGGCTGTTGAGGTAAGCTAAGATATGTTTCCAGTTTAGAAAATGGGTAAGTTTGTATGGAGGAAAATTGTCCTTGTATGGCGGCCATCTTGGATTTTGGAAAAAAATAAAAAACAAATGACGATCGTCAAATTGCTTACAACCCCCTACATTTTGGTAAAAAAATCACACCCCTAACCCTAACCGTTTTCGCAGGCCGTACCCCTTCCACATCAGGTTTCCGCAGATCCTCAAATGTCAGATTTTTCTGGTACTCACTGGAGCACCCTCTATACGACCGCACATCAACCCAAACCCCACCAACCCCGCAACAGGGCAAACAACTATGTCAATCAGTGAGTGAGTCAGTGAGTGGTATTGTAGGTTTATATATTATAACTAGCTTTTCGGGCGCTGCGCGGGCTGCAAGCAGCCCGCGGTTCATCGTGGGGCTGTTGAGGTAGTCTAAAATATGTCTCCAATTCAGAAAATGGCTAATTTTGTATGGAGGAAAATTGTCCTTGTATGGCGGCCATCTTGGATTTTGAAAAAAATTAAAAAACAAATGACGGTCGTCAAATTGCTTACAACCCCCCACATTCTGGAAAAAAAATCACGCCCCCAACCCCAGCCGTTTTTGCAGGCCGTACCCCTTCCACATCAGGTTTCTGCAGATCCTCAAATGTCAGATTTTTCTGGTACTCACTGGAGCACTCTCTATACGACCACACATCAACCTAAACCCCACCAACCCCGCAACAGGGCAAACAACTATGTCAATCAGTCAGTCAGTGAGTGAGTGGTAATGTAGGTTTATAGTATAATAATATATATAATTATAACTAGCTTTTCGGGCGCTGCGCGGGCTGCAAGCAGCCCGCGGTTTTTCGTGCGGCTGTTGAGGTAGGCTAAAAATTTTTTCCAGTTTAGAAAATGGGTAAACACTGCAGTCAGTAAAGGAAACATCAAAATATGTGTGGAGGCGGCCATCTTGGATCCAAAATTTGAATCCAGTTTCGAGTTCCGCGGGGTGCTTTACCCCCGTGTACAAAATTTCAGACGCCGAAGAAGTCTTAGTGAGACGTTATAAACGAAAAAAGTTTAATTTTGTAAAACCCAGACGCCATCTTGGATTCCGAAAAAACAGTTGAATTTTGATTTTTGGGGTCAAAACACATATACGAGTAAATATCGATTTTTAGCCAAATCAGAGGCAGTTGACTTTCGGCGGCCATCTTGGATTTCCAAAAAAAAAAACACGCTGCGCTTTGTGATAGTGGCTCGGGCTTCGCCCTCGCCCGCAGCTCGCCCTTCGGGCTCGCATCACTCGGCCTACGGCCTCGTGAAAATTACTTGTAGGGGGGATTGTCAAAGGGGGGGGGGGAGGGGGAGCTCGGGCTTCGCCCTCGCTCCGCAGCTCGACCTGCAGCCTCGCGGGGGCGCTTCGCCTTCGGCCTTCGGCCTCAGGCTGCGCCAAGTTACTTGGGGGGCCGTTTGTATGAATTTTGTATGGAGAAGAATTGTCCATGTATGGCGGCCATCTTGGATTTTGAAAAAAATAAAAAAACAAATGACGCTCGTCAAATTGCTTACAACCCCCTACATTTTGGAAAAAAAATCACGCCCCCAACCCCAACCGTATTCGCAGGCCGTACCCCTTCCACATCAGGTTTTCGCAGATCCTCAAATGTCAGATTTTTCTGGTACTCACTGGAGCACCCTCTTTACGACCGCACATCAACCTAAACCCCACCAACCCTGCAACAGGGCAAACAACTATGTCAATCAGTGAGTGAGTCAGTGGTATTGTAGGTTTATATATTATAACTAGCTTTTCGGGCGCTGCGCGGGCTGCAAGCAGCCCGCGGTCTTTCGTGCGACTGTTGAGGTAGGTTAAAAATGTTTCCAGTTCAGAAAATGGGTAAGTTTGTATGGAGGAAAATTGTCCTTGTATGGCGGCCATCTTGGATTTTGAAAAAAATAAAAAAACAAATGACGCTCGTCAAATTGCTTATAATTTTCTACATTACGGAAAAAAAAACACGCCCCTAGCCTTAACCGTTTTTGCAGGCCGTACCCCTTCCACATCAGGTTTCCGCAGATCCTCAAATGTCAGATTTTTCTGGTACTCACTGGAGCACCCTCTGTACGACCACACATCAACCTAAACCCCACCAACCCCGCAACAGGGCAAACAACTATGTCAGTGAGTGAGTGAGTGGTAATGTAGGTTTATATATTATAATATAACTAGCTTTTCGGGCGCTGCGCGGGCTGCAAGCAGCCCGCGGTCTTTCGTGCGGCTGTTGAGGTTGCTTTAATAACATGTCCAGTTGAGAAAATGGGTAAAAACAGTAAAGGAAACATCATAATATGTGTGGGGGCGGCCATCTTGGATCCAAAATCTGATTCCAGTTCAGAGTTTCACGGGGTGCTTTACCCCCATGTACAAATTTGCAGACCCCTACAAAGTCCCAGTAAGACGTTATGAACGAAATAAGTTAAATTTTCTGAAATCCAGACGCCATCTTGGATTCCAAAAAAAATATTAAATTTGGATTTTTGGGCTCAAACTACATATAGATATCGATTTTCAGCCAAATCGCAAGCAGTTGACTTTTGGCGGCCATCCTTGATTTTCAAAAATTAAAAAAAATTGACTGCGTTTGGGGAAGTGGCTCGGGCTTCGCCCTCGCCCACAGCTCGCCCTTCGGGCTCGCGTCACTCGGCCTCCGGCCTCGTGAAAATTACTTCCGGGGGAGGGAGGGGGAAGGGGGGGGGGGGCTGTGAGAGTGGCTCGGGCTTCGCCCTCGCCCGCAGCTCGCCCTGCGGGCTCGCAACACTCGACCTCCGGCCTCGTGAAAATTACTTAGGAGGGGGATCCAAGAGGAAGGGGGGAGTGGCTCGGGCTTCGCCCTCGCCCGCAGCTCGGCCTGCGGCCTCGCGGGGGTGGCCGCCAAGCAGCCCGCGGTTCATCGTAAGGCTGTTGAGGTAGGCTAAGATATGTTTCCAGTTCAGAAAATTGATAAGTTTGTATGAAGGAAAATTGTCCTTGTATGGCGGCCATCTTGGATTTTGAAAAAAATCAAAAAACAAATGACGGTCGTCAAATTGCATATAATCTTCTACATTTTGGAAAAAAAATCACGCCCCTAACCCCAACCGTTTTCGCAGGCCGTACCCCTTCCACATCAGGTTTCTGCAGATCTTCAAATGTCAGATTTTTCTGGTACTCACTGGAGCACCCTCTATACGACCGCACATCAACCTAAACCCCACCAACCCTGCAACAGGGTAAACAACTCTGTCAGTGAGTCAGTGGTAATGTAGGTTTATATATTATAACTAGCTTTTCGGGCGCTGCGCGGGCTGCAAGCAGCCCGCGGTTCATCGTGGGGCTGTTGAGGTAGGCTAAGATATGTTTCCAGTTTAGAAAATGTGTTAGTTTGTACGGAGGAAAATTGTCGTTGTATGGCAGCCATCCTGGATTTTGAAAAAAATAAAAAAACAAATGACGGTCGTCAAATTGCTTATAATTTTCTACATTATGGAAAAAAAAATCACACCCCTAACCCCAACCGTCTTCGTAGGCCGTACCCCTTCCACATCAGGTTTCCGCAAATCCTCAAATGTCAGATTTTTCTGGTACTCACTGGAGCACCCTTTATACGACCACACATCAACCTAAACCCCACCAACACCGCAACAGGGCAAACAACTATGTCAATCAGTCAGTGAGTCAGTGGTATTGTAGGTTTATATATTATAACTAGCTTTTCGGGCGCTGCGCGGGCTGCAAGCAGCCCGCGGTTCATCGTGGGGCTGTTGAGGTAGGCTAAATAACATGTCCAGTTGAGAAAATGGGTAAGATTGTATGGGGAGAAATTGTCCTTGTATGGCGGCCATCTTATATTTTGAAAAAAATTAAAAAACAAATGACGCTCGTCAAATTGCTCACAACCCCCTACATTTTAAAAAAAAAATCACGCCCCCCACCCCAACCGTCTTCGCAGGCCGTACCCCTTCCACATCAGGTTTCCGCAGATCCTCAAATGTCAGATTTTTCTGGTACTCACTGGAGCACCCTCTATACGACCGCACATCAAGCAAAACCCCACCAACCCCGCAACAGGGCAAACAACTATGTCAATCAGTGAGTCAGTCAGTGGTATTGTAGGTTTATATATTATAATATAACTAGCTTTTCGGGCGCTGCGCGGGCTGCAAGCAGCCCGCGGTTCATCGAGGGGCTGTTGAGGTAGGCTAAGATATGTTTCCAGTTCAGAAATTGGGTAAGTTTGTATGGAGGAAAATTGTCCTTGTATGGCGGCCATCTTGGATTTAAAAAAAAATCAAAAAACAAATGACGGTCGTCAAATTGCTTATAATCTTCTACATTATGGAAAAAAAATGACGCCCCTAGCCTCAACCGTCTTTGCAGGCCGTACCCCTTCCACATCAGGTTTCCGCAGATCCTCAAATGTCAGATTTTTCTGGTACTCACTGGAGCACCCTCTATACGACCACACATCAACCTAAACCCCACCAACCCCGCAACAGGGCAAACAACTATGTCAATCAGTGAGTGAGTGGTATTGTAGGTTTATATATTATAACTAGCTTTTCGGGCGCTGCGCGGGCTGCAAGCAGCCCGCGGTCTTTTGTGCGGCTGTTGAGGTAGGGTAAGACATTTTTCCAGTTTAGAAAATGGGTAAAAACTGCAGTCAGTAAAAGAAACATCAAAATATGTATAGGGGCGGCCATCTTGGATCCAAAAACTGATTGCAGTTTTGAGTTTCGCGGGGTGCTTTACCCCCATGTACAAAATTTCAGTCCCCGACGAAATCCCAGTGAGACGTTATAAACGAAATAAGTTTAATTTTCTAAAACCCAGACGCCATCTTGGATTCCAAAAAAAAAGTTGAATTTGGATTTTTGGGGTCAAAACACATATAAATATCGATTTTCAGCCAAATCAGAGGCAGTTGACATTTGGCGGCCATATTGGATTTCCAAAAAAAAAAATTACGACGCAACGCTTGGTGATGGTGGCTCGGGCTTCGCCCTCGCCCGCAGCTCGCCCATCGGGCTCGCATCACTCGGCCTACGGCCTCGTGAAAATTACTTGGGTGGGGGGGCAAAGGGGTGGGGGGAGCTCGGCCTTCGGCCTCGCTCGGCAGCTCGGCCACTTTTGGCCTCTGGCTGCGCCTAGTTACTTGGAGTGGCCGTTTGTATGAAATTTGTATAGAGAAAAATTGTGCATGTATGGCGGCCATCTTGGATTTTGAAAAAAATAAAAAAACAAATGACGCTCGTCAAATTGCTTACAACCCCCTACATTTTGGAAAAAAAATCACGCCCCTAACCCCAACCGTTTTCGCAGGCCGTACCCCTTCCACATCAGGTTTCCGCAGATCTTCAAATGTCAGATTTTTCTGGTACTCACTGGAGCACTCTCTATACGACCGCACATCAACCTAAACCCCACCAACCCGGCAACAGGGTAAACAACTCTGTCAGTGAGTCAGTGGTAATGTAGGTTTATATATTATAACTAGCTTTTCGGGCGCTGCGCGGGCTGCAAGCAGCCCGCGGTTTTTCGTGCGGCTGTTGAGGTGGGCTAAATAACATGTCCAGTTGAGAAAATGGGTAAAAACTGCAGTCAGTAAAGGAAACATCAAAATATGTGTGGGGGCGGCCATCTTGGATCCAAAATCTGATTCCAGTTCCGAGTTTCGCGGGGTGCTTTACCCCCACATGCAAAATTTCAGACCGCTACGAAGTCCCAGTGAGACGTTATAAACGAAATAAGTTTAATTTTTTAAAGTCCAGACGCCATCTTGGATTCCAAAAAAAAATATTAAATTTGGGTTTTTGGGGTCAAATTACATATAGATATCGATTTTCAGCCAAATCGCAAGCAGTTAACTTTCGGCGGCCATCTTGGATTTCCAAAAAAAAAAAAAAGACGCTGCGCTTTGGGATAGTAGCTCGGGCTTCGCCCTCGCCCGCAGCTCGCCCTTCGGGCTCGCATCACTCGGCCTACGGCCTCGTGAAAATTACTTGTAGGGGGGGGTCAAAGGGGGGGGGGGGAGCTCGGGCTTCGCCCTCGCTCGGCAGCTCGGCCTGTGGCCTCGCGGGGGCGCTTCGCTTTCGGCCTTCGGCCTCAGGCTGCGCCAAGTTACTTGAGCGGCCGTTTGTATGAAATTTGTATGGAGGGGAATTGTCCATGTATGGCGGCCATCTTGAATTTTGAAAGAAATCAAAAAACAAATGATGCTCCTCAAATTGCTTGCAACCCCCTACATTTTGGAAAAAAAATCACGCCCCCAACCCCAACCGTCTTTGCAGGCCGTACCCCTTCCACATCAGGATTCCGCAGATCCTTAAATGTCAGATTTTTCTGGTACTCACTGGAGCACTCTCTATACGACCACATATCAACCTTAACCCCACCAACCCCGCAACAGGGCAAACAACTATGTCAGTCAGTCAGTCAGTGGTAATGTAGGTTTATATATTATAACTAGCTTTTCGGGCGCTGCGCGGGCTGCAAGCAGCCCGCGGTTTTTCGTGCGGCTGTTGAGGTGGGCTAATGAACATGTCCAGTTGAAAAAATAGGTAAAAACTGCAGTCAGGAAAGGAAATTTCGAAATATGTGTGGGGGCGGCCATCTTGGATCCAAAATGTGATTCCAGTTCCGAGTTCCGCGGGGCGCTTTACCCCCACATGCAAAATTACAGACCCCTACGAAGTCCCAGTGAGACGTTATAAACAAAATAAGTTTAATTTTCTAAAATCCAGACGCCATCTTGGATTCCAAAAAAACTGTCAAATTTGGATTTTTCGGCTCAAAATTCATATAGATATCGATTTTCAGCCCAATCGCAAGCAGTCGACTTTCGACGGCCATCTTGGATTTAGAAAATTAAAAAAAAAAGCGGCGCTTGTGGGAGTGGCTCGGGCTTCGCCCTCGCCCGCAACTTGCCCTACGGGCTCGCATCACTCGGCCTACGGCTTCGTGAAAATAACTTGGAGGGGGGGTCAAGGGGGGGGGGAGAGGCTCGGGCTTCGCCCTCGCCCGCAGCTCGGCCTGCGGCCTCGCGGTGGAGGGCTTTCCTTTTTGTCTTTGGCCTCTGGCTGCGCCAAGTTACTTGGGGGGCCGTTTGTATGAATTTTGTATGGAGGGGAATTGTCCATGTATGGCGGCCATCTTGGATATTGAAAAAAATTAAAAAACAAATGACGGTCGTCAAATTGCTTACAACCCCCCACATTTTGAAAAAAAAATCACGCCCCTAACCCCAACCGTCTATGCAGGCCGTACCCCTTCCACATCAGGTTTCCGCAAATCCTCAAATGTCAGATTTTTCTGGTACTCACTGGAGCACCCTCTATACAACCATGCATCAACCTTAACCCCACCTACCCCGCAACAGGGCAAACAACTCTGTCAGTGAGTGAGTGGTAATGTAGGTTTATATATTATAATATAACTAGCTTTTCGGGCGCTGCGCGGGCTGCAAGCAGCCCGCGGTTCATCGTGGGGCTATAGAGGTAGGCTAAGATATGTTTCCAGTTCAGAAAATGGGTAAGTTTGTATGGAGGACAATTGTCGTTGTATGGCGGCCATCTTGAATTTTGGAAAAAATAAAAAAACAAATGACGGTCGTCAAATTGCTTACAACCCCCTAAATTTTGGAAAAAAAATCACACCCCTAACCCCAACCGTTTTCGCAGGCCGTACCCCTTCCATTTCAGGTTTCTGCAGATCTTCAAATGTACGATTTTTCTGGTACTCACTGGAGCACCCTCTATACGACCGCACATCAACCCAAACCCTACCAACCCCGCAACAGGGCAAACAACTATGTCAATCAGTCAGTCAGTCAGTGAGTGGTAATGTAGGTTTATATATTATAACTAGCTTTTCGGGCGCTGCGCGGGCTGCAAGCAGCCCGCGGTTTTTCGTGCGGCTGTTGAGGTGGGCTAAACAACATGTCCAGTTGAGAAAATGGGTAAAAACTGCAGTCAGTAAATGAAACATCAAAATATGTGTGGTGGCGGCCATCTTGGATCCAAAATCTGAATCCAGTTTCGAGTTCCGCGGCGTACTTTACCCCCACAAGCAAAAATTCAGACCCCTACGAAGTTCCAGAGAGACGTTATGAACGAAATAAGTTTTATTTTCCAAAGCCCAGACGCCATCTTGGATTCCAAAAAAAAAGTTGAATTTGGATTTTTGGGGTCAAAACACATATAAATATCGATTTTCAGGCAAATCGCAAGCAGTTGACTTTCGGCGGCCATCTTGGATTTTCAAAAATTAAAAAAATTTGACTGCGCTTTGGGAAGTGGCTCGGGCTTCGCCCTCGCCCGCAGCTCGCCCTTCGGGCTCGCGTCACTTGGCCTCCGGCCTCGTGAAGATTACTTAAGGGGGGGATCCAAGGGGGGAGGGGGGAGTGGCTCGGGCTTCGCCCTCGCCCGCGGCTCGGCCTGCGGCCTCGCGGGGATGGCCTTTGCTTTTGGCTTTTGGCCTCTGGCTGCGCCTAGTTAGTTGGGGTGGCCGTTTGTATGAAATTTGTGTGGAGGAAAATTGTCCATGTATGGCGGCCATCTTGGATTTTGAAAAAAATAAAAAAACAAAAAACGCTCGTCAAATTGCTAACAACCCCCTACATTTTAGAAAAAAAATCTCGCCCCCAACCCCAACCGTCTTCGCAGGCCGTACCCCTTCCACATCAGGTTTCCGCAGATCCTCAAATGTCAGATTTTTCTGGTACTCACTGGAGCACCCTCTACACAACCGCACATCAAACTAAACCCCACCAACCCCGCAACAGGGCAAACAACTATGTCAATCAGTGAGTGAGTCAGTGGTATTGTAGGTTTATATATTATAATATAATTATAACTAGTGTTTCGGGTGCGGCGCGTGCTGCACGCAGCACGCGGTTTTTCGTGCATGTATTGAGGTAGGCTAAGAAAAGTTTCCAGTTTAGAAAATGGGTAAAAACTGCAGTCAGTTGAAGAAACATGACAAATGTGTGGGCGGCCATCTTGGATCCAAAATCTGAATGCAGTTTTAAATTTCGCGGGATAATTTACCCTAGTAGAGAAAATTTCAGACCCTTATGAAGTCCCAGTGAGACGTTATGAACGAAATAAGTTTAATTTTCGAAAATACAGACGCCATCTTGGAATCCAAAAAAAAAATTAAATTTGGATTTTACGACCCAAAATACATATAGATATTGATTTCCAGCCAAATCGCAAGCAGTTCATTTTCGGCGGCCATCTTGGATTTCCAAAAATAAAAATAAAATGCGGCGCTTACTGTAGTGGCTCGGGCTTCGCCCTCGCCCGCAGCTCGCCCTTCGGGCTCGCATCACTCGGCCTCTGGCCTCGTGAAAATTACTTGGGGGAGGGTGGGGGGGGGCTGAAAGGGGAGGAGAGGGGCTCGGCCTTCGGCCTCGCCACGGAACTCGCCCTACGGGCTCGCCTCGCTCGGCCTCTGGCCTCGCGAGCCGGCTTCGCCCTCGGCCTTCGGCCTCGGGCTGCGCCAAGTTACTTGCGGGCCGTTTGTATGAAATTTGTATGGAGGGGAATTGTCCACGTATGGCGGCCATCTTGAATTTTGAAAAAAATCAAAAAACCAATGACGCTCGTCAAATTGCCCATGACCCCCTACATTTTGGAAAAAAAATCACGACCCCAACCCCAACCGTTTTCGCAGGCCGTACCCCTTCCACATCAGGTTTCCGCAGATCCTCAAATGTCAGATTTTTCTGGTACTCACTGGAGCAGCCTCTATACGACCACACATCAACCAAAACCCCACCAACCCTGCAACAGGGCAAACAACTATGTCAATCAGTCAGTGGTAAGTGTAGCTTTATATAATATTGTCGCGTAGGATGATAAGTGATAATGACAATGTCAAATTGTCAACGTCACAAATTCAAACTACGAGAATTCATCTAAAGGGAAATTTCGTCACTCACGTCAGCACACGATTGGCCTAGCGGTCTTGGTGTTGGACTGTGAATCCATAGACCCCAGGTTCAAATCACAGTCACGTATAGTGTTTTTGAAGTTTTGTAAGAAGTTTCTAGATAACTCTAGATTAAATTGGAATGAAAATACGGGCCAGAAATAAAAGAAGACAAAAGAAAATTTATGACTTAAGTTTGGAACTTTGATGCGATATTGTTCGCATCCGGGGGGTATATAAGCAGAACAAGGCGCGGCCTACGCCAGTTTAGTTTGGAAGTAAAATTCGAAGAAGGAAGAAGGAAGAAGAAAAGGAAGAAAAGTAAAAGTGGAAGTAGTGAGTAAAAAGTGAAGTGTAATAGTGAGTGAAGTAAAGTGTTCAGTGCGATAAATCCGCGCAAGTGACGTTTCCGCGCGTGACAGTACAGTGACGTTTACGCGTGTGACAGTGCAGTGACGTTTACGCGCGTGACAGTGCAGTGACGTTTCCACGCGCAAGACAGTGCAGTGACGTTTCCGTGCGAGTGACAGTACAGTGACGTCGCCGCGTACGTACCTGTGACAACTGTGAGTACCCTAGAGTTGCAAATAAAGGCACTATTCCATAGGATTGGTGTTTCCTTTCCTATCCCCAACCCACTCTCGTGACAATTGGTGTCAGAAGTGGGATAGGAAAGATGCCGATCGTGCCTAGAAATGAGAGAGGGGTAACCACTCGAGCGGGAGCTGCAGCGGCAGAGGAACAATCGCTCGAGGAGTCCAACTCTGGCGGAGCCGCGACAACATCAGCGGCCGTCCCACCAGCCGCTCCATTGGAAATGAACGCGTTCCTGCAGCAGATTACTGTCATGATGCAAGAACAAATACGGGCGCTGCAGGAGGACCAAGCACACCGCCAGGAGGAGCAAGCACGCCGCCAGGAGGAGCAAGCACGCCGCCAGGAGGAGCAAATACGGGCGCTGCAGGAGGAGCAAGCACACCGCCAGGAGGAGCAAATACGGGCGCTGCAGGAGGAGCAAGCACACCGCCAGGAGGAGCAAGCACGCCGCCAGGAGGAGCAAGCACGCCGCCAGGAGGAGCAAATACGGGCGCTGCAGGAAGAGCAAGCACGCCGTCAGGAGGAGCAACTTCAGTCCTTTTCCAAAGATGTTTTGGCCGCGGTTCGGGCCAACACAGCCCGGATGGATGACTTCGAGAAGGAAGTTGCAGAAGTAAAGGAGGAAGTTACAGAAGTAAAAGAGGAAGTTGCTGAAGTGAAAGGGACGCTTCAACAGCTTGGTAAGGAAGTTAAACTTCTCAAAGAGTCTGGCCCTGTCACTAGCTCTGTAGTCGCTCCTTTTACCAAAAACTTAAAGGTGCCACCCTACGACGGCAAATCCTCTTGGGCTGCTTTTAAATTGCAGTTGGAGACAATTAAAAAAGCCAGCCATTGGGATGAGCAGGAGGCGCAGTCTGCATTGACCCTGGCACTTCGAGATGACGCTCTGTCCGTATTGGAAGCACTCGGCGCTGGAAAGAAAGAGGTCACCTACGACGAACTCATAGGCGCTCTGGAAGCCAGATACGGTGACAGCCACCTGGAGCATGTATACAGGGCGCAACTCAAAGATCGTTGTCAGCGGGCTAGCGAGACCTTACAACAGTGGTCCGTGGAAGTGGAAAGACTGGTCCGCAAGGCATATCATTCATCACCATCTGTCGTGGAGGAGATGCTGTTGCAGGTTTTTATTGATGGGATACGGGATCCCGAAGTCAGGGCGGCTGTACGACTGGATCACCACACCACCTTGAAAGAAGCAGTGGCTCACGCTTTGGAAGTAGAAGCGGTTCGTCATGATTCACGAGCTCTAAGGCTTCGAGAGGTTGTAGTCACAGAAAACAGTAGACGACGACCCTACAACCCGATGTGCTATGAGTGTGGAGAGCGGGGTCATATTCGAAGCACTTGCCCGAAGCGTGAACGTACAACTTTCCGACGTCAAGTGGATGCAGCGGTTTCGACGTCGGAGAAGCCACAGGAAAACTAAAGAAGGCCAGGGCTGTGGGGTGGGCTCTGGCCGGTAGTAGTAAAGCCCCAGAAATTCTTGTGAAGCAGACTAACGACGGAAATACTCTAGTGATAGACGGTTTAGTCAATGGGAAACCTTGCCAGTTGACATTAGACACTGGAGCTTCACGGACAGTCATAAGCAACCACAGACTTAAGGACATTGGAGGTCGGTATATTCAAGCTAATAAAAATATTACGTTAACTACTGCTACCGGCCAACGAATCCCATCTGAAGGAGAAAAAATTGTAGCCATTAAGATCGGGGCAACACTTTATTGGCAAAGAGTGATTGTCGCAGGCATCTCCGACGATTGCATTATTGGTTTGGACTTTCTGCAAAATCATCAGTGCAATATTGACTTGAAAAATGGTGTTCTAAAACATGGCAATGATGAAATTCCGATGAAAGGAGGAAATTTTGGTAAGGTGTTATGTTTGAGAGACACTGTCCTTAGTCCTAGATCCCAAACGATGGTCCCTGTTATGCTTCCGCCTAATAATGGAAGCGGACCACGGAGATGTGCCATTATAGAGGGAGGAATCTCAGACGCATCATGGATTCCGGCTAGAACCTTAGTTGGAAGTGGCCAAGTTGCGTTGGTACCTGTTCTGAATCCTCATGACGTGGAGCAAAAACTGCGAAAGGGAACGATTGTAGGAAACTGTGATGAAGTAGCCTGGTTGAGGAAGTGTGAAGAGGGGCAAAAGCGGAAAATTACAAATCAGGAAGAAAATGTCGCAAGGTTTCTGGAGGGTTGCAAGGGTAATCTTACTAAATTGCAATTAATAAAAGCAAGAAACTTCTTATTGAAATATAGCAATTTATTCTCTAAAAATGATGGAGATATTGGCAGAACTGGTTTGGTAAGACATAAAATTGATACAGGAGATACAGCACCCATCCGGCAGAGACCAAGACCTGTTCCTTTTGCCCGTGAGCAGGAAGTTGAGGACATGATCCAAGAGATGAAGAAGAATGGCGTGATAGAACCTTCATCAAGCCCATGGTGCTCTCCGATAGTATTAGTAAAAAAAAAGGATGGATCGACTAGGTTCTGTGTGGACTATCGGCGATTGAACGATGTAACTAAAAAGGACAGTTACCCACTTCCTAGAATTAATGACACTTTGGATTCACTTTGTGGCATGACTTGGTTCTCTACTCTTGATTTAAAAAGTGGGTATTGGCAAGTAGATTTGGATCCTAAGGATAAAGAGAAGACTGCGTTTTCAACCGGCAAGGGTTTATGGCAGTTCAAAACTATGCCATTTGGACTATGTAACGCGCCAGCAACATTTGAAAGGTTGATGGAACATGTGCTGGCAGGTATACTAGGAGAAACCTGTTTGGTCTATTTAGATGACATCATTATAATGGGAAGAGATTTTGATGATCATCTCAAGAAGCTTGAAAGCGTGTTTTCAAAACTACAGAGTGCAAATTTGAAGCTAAGTCCAAAGAAATGTTCATTTTTTCAACGTCAGGTCAACTACTTGGGTCACGTTATTTCAGAACAAGGTATTGCCACTGACCCTACTAAAATAAGTGCAGTAAAAGATTGGCCAACACCAACAGATAAGACACAGGTACGAGCATTTTTGGGTCTATGCTCTTACTATCGAAGATTCGTAAGAGGATTTTCCGATATCGCGAAGCCATTACATCGGTTGACAGAAGAGAAACGAGCATTTTCTTGGGATGAAGATTGTGAGCAAGCTTTTCAGGACCTCAAAATGCGTCTATGTGAAACCCCTATCCTCGGATATCCTGACATAGAAGGCAAGTTTATTGTAGACGCTGATGCAAGTAACACCGGTATTGGAGGTGTTCTATCTCAGCAAAGAGGAGATCAGGAAGTAGTAATCGCCTACTTCAGCAAATCTCTTTCAAGGCCAGAGAGAAATTACTGCGTAACTCGCAGAGAATTGTTGGCTGTGGTTAAGACATTGCAACATTTTAAGAAATATTTGCTTGGCCGCAAATTTCTGGTAAGGACTGATCATGCTGCATTGAAATGGTTATTGGAATTCAGAAATCCTGAAGGGCAGGTGGCCAGGTGGATTGAGCTACTCCAAGAGTATGATTTTGAAATTGAGCATCGAGGAGGAAAGAGTCATGGCAATGCGGATGCTCTGTCTCGAAGACCTTGCCTGGAGGACTGCAAGCATTGCAATCGGCAGGAAGAGAAGGAAAAAGTAAACATCCGGCTAATCCGTACTGATTCCGTAGATGAAAATTGGACTAATGACGCCATGAAAAAGGCTCAGGAACATGATAAAGACTTTCAACCACTATTGAACTGGCTACGAAGTGGAACTAAACCAAAATGGTCAGAAGTGGCCAAATACAGTACGGCTACAAAGAGTCTTTGGGCGCAATGGGATAGCCTGGTGTTACACGATGGATTACTCTACCGAAAATGGGAAAGTACTCAAGGTAAAGATTGCCATCTACAATTGGTCGTCCCCAGAGAGAAGATAAGGGAGATTTTAAAAACTTTCCATGATGGTACTTCCGGCGGACACCTGGGGATAAGAAGAACTCTCACAAAAATTAAAGAACGTTTCTACTGGTTACACTGCCGAGATGATGTAGAAGACTGGTGCCGTAAATGTCAGAGTTGTGCGGCAGTTAAGGGACCACAGACTAGAAGCAGAGGAGCCATGAGGTTGTATAATATTGGAGCTCCTTGGGAACGAGTAGCTCTTGACATAGCCGGACCGTTTCCAATTACGAATGCTGGCAACCGGTACATTTTGGTAGTAATGGACTACTTCACGAAATGGCCTGAAGCATTTGCACTACCTAATCAGGAGGCTACCACCGTAGCGACAAAGCTTGTGAACGAAGTATTCTGTAGATTTGGTGTGCCATTGGAGATGCACAGTGATCAGGGTCGAAACTTTGAATCACAGGTATTCCGAGAAGTCTGTGAAATCATGGGAATCCATAAGACTCGGACGACGCCGTATCACCCGCAGTCAGATGGAATGGTTGAGAGGTTTAACCAAACATTGGAACGGCATCTGGCAAAAGTGGTAGAAAGCCATCAGAAAAACTGGGACGAGTATATTGCACTATTCCTCTTATCTTATAGGACTGCGGTGCATGAGACCACTACAGTTACTCCAGCATATGCCAATTTTGGAAGAGAATTGAAATTGCCAGCTGATTTGTTATCAAGTTGTCCATCAGATACCCCAAAAGGAATAACCGACTACGCTAATGACCTTCGGATTAAGATGGTTGACGTCTATGAGCAGATTAGAGAGGCTGGGCTTAAAGCTAGTGAACGGATGAAGACTCGTTAGGATCGAAGAGCTAATGGCCTCAGCTTCGAGGAAGGAACACTGGTTTGGCTTCATAATCCGGTGAGAAGAAAAGGGAAATCTCCAAAGCTACAACCAAGTTGGGAAGGACCTTACAAAATTATCACCAGAATTAACGACGTGACCTACCGAATTCAGCGTAATCCTCGCAGTCCTCTCAAAATAGTTCATGTGGATCGATTGGCACGTTATCATGGAAGCAATAATGATCGGGACGATCATGTCTCGAGAGGGGGCAGTGTCGCGTAGGATGATAAGTGATAATGACAATGTCAAATTGTCAACGTCACAAATTCAAACTACGAGAATTCATCTAAAGGGAAATTTCGTCACTCACGTCAGCACACGATTGGCCTAGCGGTCTTGGTGTTGGACTGTGAATCCATAGACCCCAGGTTCAAATCACAGTCACGTATAGTGTTTTTGAAGTTTTGTAAGAAGTTTCTAGATAACTCTAGATTAAATTGGAATGAAAATACGGGCCAGAAATAAAAGAAGACAAAAGAAAATTTATGACTTAAGTTTGGAACTTTGATGCGATATTGTTCGCATCCGGGGGGTATATAAGCAGAACAAGGCGCGGCCTACGCCAGTTTAGTTTGGAAGTAAAATTCGAAGAAGGAAGAAGGAAGAAGAAAAGGAAGAAAAGTAAAAGTGGAAGTAGTGAGTAAAAAGTGAAGTGTAATAGTGAGTGAAGTAAAGTGTTCAGTGCGGTAAATCCGCGCAAGTGACGTTTCCGCGCGTGACAGTACAGTGACGTTTACGCGTGTGACAGTGCAGTGACATTTCCGCGCGTGACAGTGCAGTGACGTTTCCACGCGCAAGACAGTGCAGTGACGTTTCCGTGCGAGTGACAGTACAGTGACGTCGCCGCGTACGTACCTGTGACAACTGTGAGTACCCTAGAGTTGCAAATAAAGGCACTATTCCATAGGATTGGTGTTTCCTTTCCTATCCCCAACCCACTCTCGTGACAATATAGAGATAGAGATATAATAGTTATATTATATTATAATATATAAACCTACAATACCACTCACTGACTGATTGACATAGTTGTTTGCCCTGTTGCGGGGTGGTAGGGGTTTTGGTTGATGTGTGGTCGTATAGAGAGTGCTCCAGTGAGTACCAGAAAAATCTGACATTTGAGGATCTGCAGAAACCTGATGTGGAAGGGGTACGGCCTGCGAAAACGGTAGGGGTAAGGGGCGTGATTTTTTTTTCAAAATGTAGGGGGTTGCAAGCAATTTGACGACCGTCATTTGTTTTTTTATTTTTTTAAAAATTCAAGATGGCCGCCATACAAGGACAATTTTCCTCCATTCAAAATTACCCATTTTCTCAACTGAACATGTTATTGAGCCCACCTTAACAGCCGCACGTAAAACCGCGGGCTGCTTGCAGCCCGCGCAGCGCCCGAAAAGCTAGTTATAATATATAAACCTACAATACCACTCACTGACTGATTGACATAGTTGTTTGCCCTGTTGCGGGGTTGGTGGGGTTTAGGTTGATGTTTAGTCGTATAGAGGGTGCTCCAGTGAGTACCAGAAAAATCTGACAATTGAGGACTTGCAGAAACCTGATGTGGAAGGGGTACGGCCTGCAAAAACGGTTGGGGGTAGGGGCGTGATTTTTTTTCGAAAATGTAGGGGGTTGTAAGCAATTTGACGAGCGTCATTTGTTTTTTGATTTTTTTCAAAATCCAAGATGGCCGCCATACATGGACTATTTTCCTCCATACAAATTTCATACAAACGGCCATCCTAACTAATTAGGCGCGGCCAGAGGCCAAAAGCCAAAAGCAAAGGCCACCTACGCGAGGCCGTAGGCCGAGCTGCGGGCGAGGGCGAAGCCCGAGCTCCCCCCCCCCTCCCCTTTGACACCCCCCCCCTTACAAGTAATTTTCACGAGGCCGCAGGCCGAGTGATGCGAGCCCGAAGGGCGAGCTGCGGGCGAGGGCGAAGCCCGAGCCACTATCACAAAGCGCAGCGTCTTTTTTTTTTGGAAATCCAAGATGGCCGCCGAAAGTCAACTAATTGCGATTTGGCTGAAAATCAATATCTATATGTAATTTGACCCCAAAAACCCAAATTTAATATTTTTTTTGGAATCCAAGATGGCGTCTGGACTTTAGAAAATTAAAATTATTTCTTTTATAACGTCTCACTGGGACTTCGTAGGGGTCTGAAATTTTGCATGTGGGGGTAAAGCACCCCGCGGAACTCGAAACTGCATTCCGATTTTGGATCCAAGATGGCTGCCCCCACACATATTATGATGTTTCCTTTACTGACTGCAATTTTTACCCATTTTCTGAACTGGAAACATGTCTTACCCTACCTCAACAGCCGCACGAAAGACCGCGGGCTGCTTGCAGCCCGCGCAACGCCCGAAAAGCTAGTTATAATATATAAACCTACAATACCACTCACTGACTGATTGACATAGTTGTTTGCCCTGTTGCGGGGTGGTAGGGGTTTTGGTTGATGTGTGGTCGTATAGAGAGTGCTCCAGTGAGTACCAGAAAAATCTGACATTTGAGGATCTGCAGAAACCTGATGTGGAAGGGGTACGGCCTGCGAAAACGGTAGGGGTAAGGGGCGTGATTTTTTTTTCAAAATGTAGGGGGTTGCAAGCAATTTGACGACCGTCATTTGTTTTTTTATTTTTTTAAAAATTCAAGATGGCCGCCATACAAGGACAATTTTCCTCCATTCAAAATTACCCATTTTCTCAACTGAACATGTTATTGAGCCCACCTTAACAGCCGCACGTAAAACCGCGGGCTGCTTGCAGCCCGCGCAGCGCCCGAAAAGCTAGTTATAATATATAAACCTACAATACCACTCACTGACTGATTGACATAGTTGTTTGCCCTGTTGCGGGGTTGGTGGGGTTTAGGTTGATGTTTAGTCGTATAGAGGGTGCTCCAGTGAGTACCAGAAAAATCTGACAATTGAGGACTTGCAGAAACCTGATGTGGAAGGGGTACGGCCTGCAAAAACGGTTGGGGGTAGGGGCGTGATTTTTTTTCGAAAATGTAGGGGGTTGTAAGCAATTTGACGAGCGTCATTTGTTTTTTGATTTTTTTCAAAATCCAAGATGGCCGCCATACATGGACAATTTCTCTCCATACAACCTTACCCATTTTTTGAACTGGAAACATATCTTAGCCTACCTCAACAGTCCTACGATGAACCGCGGGCTGCTTGCAGCCCGCGCAGCGCCCGAAAAGCTAGTTATTTATATATATATAAACCTACATTACCACTGACTGACTCACTCACTGATTGACATAGTTGTTTGCCCTGTTGCGGGGTTGGTGGGGTTTAGGTTGATGTGTGGTCGTACAGAGGGTGCTCCAGTGAGTACCAGAAAAATCTGACATTTGAGGATTTGCGGAAAGCTGATGTGGAAGGGGTACGGCCTGCGAAAACGGTTAGGGTTAGGGGCGTGATTTTTTTTCCAAAATGTGGAGGGTTGTAAGCAATTTGACGATCGTCATTTGTTTTTTAATTTTTTTCAAAATCCAAGATGGCCGCCATACAGCGACAATTGTCCTCCATACAAACTTACCCATTTTCTGAACTGGAAACATATCTTAGCCTATCTCAACAGCCCCACGATGAACCGCGGGCTGCTTGCAGCCCGCGCAGCGCCCGAAAAGCTAGTTATAATATATAAACCTACATTACCACTGACTGACTGACTGATTGACATAGTTGTTTGCCCTGTTGCGGGGTTGGTGGGGTTTAGGTTGATGTGTGGTCGTATAGAGGGTGCCCCAGTGAGTACCAGAAAAATCTGACATTTGAGGATCTGCAGAAACCTGATGTGGAAGGGGTACGGCCTGCAAAAACGGTTAAGGTTAGGGGCGTGATTTTTTTTCCATAATGTAGAAGATTATAAGCAATTTGACGACCGTCATTTGTTTTTTGTTTTTTTTCGAAATTCAAGATGGCCGCCATACAAGGACAATTTTCCTCCATACAAACTTACCCATTTTCTGAACTGGAAACATGTCTTACCCTACCTCAACAGCCGCACGAAAGACCGCGGGCTGCTTGCAGCCCGCGCAGCGCCCGAAAAGCTAGTTATAATATATAAACCTACAATACCACTCACTGACTCACTAGTCTAGAGTGTTGGATATATCACTAAGTCTAGGGTGTTGGATATATCACAAAGCGCAGCGTCTTTTTTTTTTTGTTTGGAAATCCAAGATGGCTGCCGAAAGTCAACTGCTTGCGATTTGGCTGAAAATCGATATCTATATGTAATTTGACCCCAAAAACCCAAATTTAATATTTTTTTTGGAATCCAAGATGGCGTCTGGATTTTAGAAAATTAAACTTATTTCGTTTATAACGTCTCACTGGGACTTCGTAGGGGTCTGAAATTTTGCATGTGGGGGTAAAGCACCCCGCGGAACTCGGAACTGGAATCAGATTTTCGGTCCAAGATGGCCGCCCCCACACATATTTTGATGTTTCCTTTACTGACTGCAGTTTTTACCCATTTTCTCATCTGGACATGTTCTTTGGCCCGCCTCAACAGCCGCACGAAAAACCGCGGGCTGCTTGCAGCCCGCGCAGCGCCCGAAAAGCTAGTTATACTATAAACCTACATTACCACTCACTGACTGACTGACTGATTGACATAGTTGTTTGCCCTGTTGCGGGGTTGGTGGGGTTTAGGTTGATGTGTGGTCGTATAGAGGGTGCTCCAGTGAGTACCAGAAAAATCTGACATTTGAGGATCTGCAGAAACCTGATGTGGAAGGGGTACGGCCTGCGAAAACGGTTGGGGTTAGGGGCGTGATTTTTTTCCAAAATGTAGGGGGTTGTGAGCAATTTGACGAGCGTCATTTGTTTTTAGATTTTTTTCAAAATTCGAGATGGCCGCCATACATGGACAATTTCCCTCCATACAAATTTCATACAAACATTTCAAGTAACTTGGCGCAAGCACCCCCGCGAGGCCGCAGGTCGAGCTCCCCCCCCCCCCCCCACCTTTGTTACCCCTCCCCCCAAGTAATTTTTACGAGGCCGCAGGCCGAGTGATGCGAGCCCGTAGGGCGAGCTGCGGGCGAGGGCGAAGCCCGAGCCACTATCATAAAGCGCAGCGTTTCTTTTTTTTTTTGGAAATCCAAGATGGCCGCCGAAAGTAAACTGCTTGCGATTTGGCTGAAAATCGATATCTACATGTATTCTGAGCCGAAAAACTCAAATTTGTCATTTTTTTTGGAATCCAAGATGGCGTCTGGATTTTAGAAAATTTAAAGTATTTCGTTCATAACGTCTTACTGGGACTTCTTAGGGGTCTGAAATTTTGTACATAGGGGTAAAGCACCCCGTTGAACTCGGAACTGGGATCAGATTTTGGATCCAAGATGGCCGCCCCCACACATATTATGATGTTTCCTTTACTGACTGCAGTTTTTACCCATTTTCTCAACTGGACATGTTATTTAGCCCACCCCAACAGCTGCACGAAAAACCGCGGGCTGCTTGCAGCCCGCGCAGCGCCCGAAAAGCTAGTTATATTATATTATATATAGCTACACTTACCACTGACTGACTGACTGACTGATTGACATAGTTGTTTGACCGGTTGCCAAATAGTAGGGGTGATGGTTTATAGTGGAACGTACAGGGGTGAGGGGGTCGAGTACCAGAAAAATCTGACATTTGAGGATTTGCAGAAACCTGATGTGGAAGGGGTACGGCCTGGCTAAACGGTTGGACCTAGAGATTTGACCCCATAGACAAAATGAAAGGGGTACCTGATCAATTACCAGAGCCAGAATTTTTTTTAAATTTTCATAAAAAAAATTTCCCCCCATACAAATTTCATACAAACGGCCCCCACAAGTAACTTGGCGCAGCCCGAGGCCGAAGGCCGAGGGCGAAGCGGGCTCGCGAGCCCGAAGGACGAGCTCCGTGGCGAGGCCGAAGGCCGAGCCCCCCGTCACCCCCCTCCCCCTCCCCCTCCCCTCCCCCAAGTAATTTGCTCCCATCACGAGGCCGCAGGCCGAGTGACGCCAGCCCGAAGGGCGAGCTGCGGGCGAGGGCGAAGCCCGAGCCACTCCCGAAGGCGCCGGTTTTTTTTTTAATTTTTGGAAATCCAAGATGGCCGCCGAAAGTCAAATGCTTGCGATTTGGCTGAAAATCAATATCTATATGTTTTTTGAGCAGAAAAATCCAAATTTGAATTTTTTTTTGGAATCCAAGATGGCGTCTGAATTTTAGAAAATGAAATATATTTCGTTCATAACGTCTCACTGGGACTTCGTAGGGGTCTGAAATTTTGCATGTGGGGGTAAAGCACCTCAAGGAACTCGAAACTGCATTCAGATTTTGGATCCAAGATGGCCCACACATTTTTTCATGTTTTCTCAACTGACTGCAGTTTTCACCCATTTTTTGAACTGGAAACATTTCTTAGCCAACAACCGCCGCACGAAAAACCGCGTGCTGCTTGCAGCACGCGCAGCACCCGAAACACTAGTTATAATATATAAACCTACATTACCACTCACTGACTCACTCACTGACAGAGTTGTTTGCCCTGTTGCCGGGTGGGTGGGGTTTAGGTTGATGTGTGGTCGTATAGAGGGTGCTCCAATGAGTACCAGAAAAATCTGACATTTGAGGATCTGTGGAAACCTGATGTGGAAGGGGTACGGCCTGCAAAGACGGTTGGGGTTGGGGGCGTGATTTTTTTTCCAAAATGTAGGGGGTTGTAAGCTTTTCGGGCGCTGCGCGGGCTGCAAGCAGCCCGCGGTCTTTCGTGCGGCTGTTGAGGTAGGCTTAAATATGTTTCCAGTTCAGAAAATGGGTAAAAACTGCAGTCAGTATGGGAAACATCAAAATATGTGTGGGGGCGGCCATCTTGGATCTAAAATTTTATTCCAATTCCGAGTACCGCGGGGTGCTTAACCCCCACATGCAAAATTTCAGACCCCTACGAAGTCCCAGTGAGACGTTATAAACGAAGTTAGTTTAATTTTCTAAAGTCCAGACGCCATCTTGGATTCCAAAAAAAATATTGAATTTAGATTTTTGGGGTCAAATTACATATAGATATCGATTTTCAGCCAAATCGCAAGCAGTTGACTTTCGGCGGCCATCTTGGATTTCCAAAAAAAAAAAAAGACGCTGCGCTTTGTGATAGTGGCTCGGGCTTCGCCCTCGCCCGCAGCTCGCCCTTCGGGCTCGCGTCACTCGGCCTGCGGCCTCGTGAAATCTACTTGTAGGGGGGGGGTCAAAGTGGGGGGGGGGGAGGGAGAGCTCGGGCTTCGCCCTCGCTCCGCAGCTCGGCCTACGGCCTCGCGAGGGCGTTTCGCCTTCGGCCTTCGGCCTCAGGCTGCGCCAAGTTACTTGGAATGTTTGTATGAAATTTGTATGGAGGGAAATTGACCATGTATGGCGGCCATCTTGAATTTCGAAAAAAAACAAAAAACAAATGACGGTCGTCAAATTGATTATAATCTTCTACATTATGGAAAAAAAATCACGCCCCTAACCTTAACCGTTTTTGCAGGCCGTACCCCTTCCACATCAGGTTTCCGCAGATCCTCAAATGTCAGATTTTTCTGGTACTCACTGGGGCACCCTCTATACGACCACACATCAACCTAAACCCCACCAACCCCGCAACAGGGCAAACAACTATGTCAATCAGTCAGTCAGTCAGTGGTAAGTGTAGCTATATATAATATAACTAGCTTTTCGGGCGCTGCGCGGGCTGCAAGCAGCCCGCGGTCTTTCGTGCGGCTGTTGAGGCAGGCTGAGATATGTTTCCAGTTCAGAAAATGGGTAACTTTGTATGGAGGAAAATTGTCCTTGTATGGCGGCCATCTTGAATTTTGAAAAAAATCAAAAAACAAATGACGTTCGTCAAATTGCTTATAATTTTCTACATTATGGAAAAAAAATCGCGCCCCTAACCTTAACCGTTTTTGCAGGCCGTACCCCTTCCACATCAGGTTTCCGCAGATCCTCAAATGTCAGATTTTTCTGGTACTCACTGGAGCACCCTCTATACGACCACACATCAACCTAAACCCCACCAACCCCGCAACAGGGCAAACAACCATGTCAATCAGTGAGTCAGTCAGTGAGTGGTAATGTAGGTTTATATATTATAATATAACTAGCTTTTCGGGCGCTGCGCGGGCTGCAAGCAGCCCGCGGTTCATCGTGAGGCTGTTGAGATAGGCTAAGATATGTTTCCAGTTCAGAAAATGGGTAAGTTTGTATGGAGGACAATTGTCATTGTATGGCGGCCATCTTGAATTTTGAAAAAAATTAAAAAACAAATGACGGTCGTCAAATTGCTTATAACCCCCTACATTTTGAAAAAAAAATCACACCCCTAACCCTAACCGTTTTCGCAGGCCGTACCCCTTCCACATCAGGTTTCTGCAAATCCTCAAATGTCAGATTTTTCTTTTTCGCAGCTCGGCCTGCGGCCTCGCGTGTGGGCTAAGCCTTCGGCCTTCGGCCTCAGGCTGCGCCGAGTTGCCGTTTGTATGAAATTTGTATGGAGGGGAATTGTCCATGTATGGCGGCCATCTTGGATTTTGAAAAAAAACAAAAAACAAATGATGCTCGTCAAATTGCTTACAACCCCCTACATTTTGGAAAAAATATCACGCCCCCAACCCCATCCATCTTCGCAGGCCGTACCCCTTCCACGTCACGTTTCTGCAGATCCTCAAATGTCAGATTTTTCTGGTACTCACTGAAGCACCCTCTATACGACCGCACATCAACCTAAACCCCACCAACCCCGCAACAGGGCAAACAACTCTGTCAGTGAGTGAGTCAGTCAGTGGTAATGTAGGTTTATATATTATAACTAGCTTTTCGGGTGCTGCGCGGGCTGCAAGCAGCCCGCGGTCTTTCGTGCGGCTGTTGAGGTAGGGTATGACATGTTTCCAGTTCAGAAAATGGGTAAAAACTGCAGTCAGTATGGGAAACATCAAAATATGAGTGGGGGCGGCCATCTTGGATCTAAAATTTGATTCCAGTTCCGAGTACCGCGGGGGCACATGCAAAATTTCAGACCCCTACGAAGTCCCAGTGAGACGTTATAAACGAAATAAGTTAAATTTTCTAAAATCCAGACGCCATCTTGGATCCCAAAAAAAATATTGAATTTGGGATTTTGGGGTCAAATTACATATAGATATTGATTTTCAGCCCAATCGCAAGCAGTTGACTTTCGGCGGCCATCTTTGATTTCCAAAATTTTAAAAAAAGCGGCACTTGTGGGAGTGGCTCGGGCTTCGCCCTCGCCCGCAGCTCGCCCTACGGGCTCGCATCACTCGGCCTGCGGCCTCGTGAAAATTACTTGCAGGGGGGGGGGGTCAAGGGGGAGGGGGGAGTGGCTCGGGCTTCGCCCTCGCCCGCAGCTCGGCCTGCGGCCTCGCGGTGGAGGGCTTTGCTTTTGGTCTTTGGCCTCTGGCTGCGCCAAGTTACTTGGGGGGCCGTTTGTATGAATTTTGTATGGAGGGGAATTGTCCATGTATGGCGGCCATCTTGGATTTTGAAAAAAATAAAAAAACAAATGACGCTCGTCAAATTGCTCACAACCCCCTACATTTTGGAAAAAAAATCACGCCCCCAACCCCAACCGTCTTCGCAGGCCGTACCCCTTCCACATCAGGTTTCTGCAGATCCTCAAATGTCAGATTTTTCTGGTACTCACTGGAGCACCCTCTATACGACCGCACATCAAACTAAGCCCCACCAACCCCGCAACAGGGCAAACAACTATGTCAGTCAGTCAGTCAGTGGTAATGTAGGTTTATATATTATAACTAGCTTTTCGGGCGTTGCGCGGGCTGCAAGCAGCCCGCGGTTTTTCGTAAAGCTGTTGGGGTGGGCTAAATAACATGTCGAGTTGAGACAATGGGTAAAGTTGTGTGGAGGACAATTGTCGTTGTATGGCGGCCATCTTGAATTTTGCAAAAAATAAAAAAATAAATGACGCTCGTCAAATTGCTTATAATTTTCTACATTATGGAAAAAAAATCACACCCCTAACCCCAACCGTTTTCGCAGGCCGTACCCCTTCCACATCAGGTTTCCGCAAATCCTCAAATGTCAGATTTTTCTGGTACTCACTGGAGCACCCTCTATACGACCACACATCAACCGAAACCCCACCAACCCCGCAACAGGGCAAACAACTATGTCAATCAGTGAGTCAGTCAGTGGTATTGTAGGTTTATATATTATAACTAGCTTTTCGGGCGCTGCGCGGGCTGCAAGCAGCCCGCGGTTCATCGTGAGGCTGTTGAGGTAGGCTAAGATATGTTTCCAGTTCAGAAAATGGGTAAGTTTGTATGGAGGAAAATTGTCCTTGTATGGCGGCCATCTTGGATTTTGAAAAATTTCAAAAAACAAATGACGGTCATCAAATTGCTTATAATCTTCTACATTATGGAAAAAAAATCACGCCCCTAACCTTAACCGTTTTTGCAGGCCATACCCCTTCCACATCAGGTTTCCGCAGATCCTCAAATGTCAGATTTTTCTGGTACTCACTGGAGCACCCTCTATACGACCGCACATCAACCTAAACCCCACCAACCCCGCAACAGGGCAAACAATTATGTCAGTCAGTCAGTGGTATTGTAGGTTTATATATTATAACTAGCTTTTCGGGCGCTGCGCGGGCTGCAAGCAGCCCGCGGTCTTTCGTGCGGCTGTTGAGGTAGGTTGAGACATGTTTCCAGTTCAGAAAATGGGTAAAAATTGCAGTCAGTAAAAAAAACATCAAAATATGTGTGGGGGTGGCCATCTTGGATCGAAAATCTGTTTCCAGTTCCGAGTTCCGCGGGGTGCTTTACCCCCACATGCAAAATTTCAGACCGCTACGAAGTCCCAGTGAGACGTTATAAACGAAATAAGTTTAATTTTTTAAAATCCAGACGCCATCTTGGATTCCAAAAAAAATATTAAATTTGGATTTTTGGGGTCAAATTACATATAGATATCGATTTTCAGCCAAATCGCAAGCAGTTGACTTTCGGCGGCCATCTTGGATTTCCGAAATTTAAAAAAAAAGCGGCCCTTGTGGTTGTGGCTCGGGCTTCGCCCTCGCCCGCAGCTCGCCCTACGGGCTCGCATCACTCGGCCTCCGGCCTCGTGAAAATTACTTGGAGGGGGGGGGGTCGAGGGGGGGGGGAAGTGGCTCGGGCTTCGCCCTCGCCCGCAGCTCGGCCTGCGGCCTCGCGGGAGAGGCCTTTGGTTTTGGGTTTTGGCCTCTGGCTGCGCCTAGTTACTTGGGGTGGCCGTTTGTATGAAATTTGTATGGAGGAAAATTGTCCATGTATGGCGGCCATCTTGAATTTTGAAAGAAATCAAAAAACAAATGATGCTCGACAAATTGCTTGCAACCCCTCACATTTTGGAAAAAAAATCACGCCCCCAACCCCAACCGTCTTTGCAGGCCGTACCCCTTCCACATCAGGATTCCGCAGATCCTCAAATGTCAGATTTTTCTGGTACTCACTGGAGCACCCTCTATACGACCACACATCAACCTTAACCCCACCAACCCCGCAACAGGGCAAACAACTATGTCAATCAGTCAGTCAGTCAGTGGTAATGTAGGTTTATATATTATAACTAGCTTTTCGGGCGCTGCGCGGGCTGCAAGCAGCCCGCGGTTCATCGTGTGGCTGTTGAGGTAGGGTAAGATATGTTTCCAGTTCAGAAAATGGGTAATTTTGTATGGAGGAAAATTGTCCTTGTATGGCGGCCATCTTGAATATTGAAAAAAATAAAAAAACAAATGACGCTCGTCAAATTGCTTACAACCCCCTACATTTTGGAAAAAAAATCACGCCCCTAACCCCAACCGTCTTTGCAGGCCGTACCCCTTCCACATCAGGTTTCTGCAAATCCTCAAATGTCAGATTTTTCTGGTACTCACTGGAGCACTCTCTATACAACCACACATCAACCTAAACCCCACCAATCCCGCAACAGGGCAAACAACTATGTCAATCAGTCAGTCAGTGAGTGAGTGGTAATGTAGGTTTATAGTATAACTAGCTTTTCGGGCGCTGCGCGGGCTGCAAGCAGCCCGCGGTTCATCGTGGGGCTGTTGAGGTAGGCTAAGATATGTTTCCAGTTCAGAAAATGGGTAAGTTTGTATGGAGGAAAATTGTCCTTGTATGGCGGCCATCTTGAATTTTGAAAAAAATAAAAAAACAATTGACGGTCGTCAAATTGCTTACAACCCCCCACATTCTGGAAAAAAAATCACGCCCCTAGCCCCAACCGTTTTTGCAGGCCGTACCCCTTCCACATCAGTTTTCTGCAAATCCTCAAATGTCAGATTTTTCTGGTACTCACTGGAGCACCCTCTATACGACCGCACATCAACCCAAACCCCACCAACCCCGCAACAGGGCAAACAACTATGTCAATCAGTCAGTGAGTGGTATTGTAGGTTTATATATTATAATAATATAACTAGCTTTTCGGGCGCTGCGCGGGCTGCAAGCAGCCCGCGGTTTTTCGTGCGGCTGTTGAGGTAGGGTAAGATATGTTTCCAGTTCAGAAAATGGGTAAAAATTGCAGTCAGTAAAGGAAACATCATAATATGTGTGGCCATCTTGGATCCAAAATCGGAATGCAGTTTCGAGTTCCGCGGGGTGCTTTACCCCCACATGCAAAATTTCAGACCCCTACGAAGTCCCAGTGAGACGTAATAAAAGAAATAAGTTTAATTTTCTAAAATGCAGACGCCATCTTGGATTCCAAAAAAAATATTGAATTTAGGTTTTTTGGGTAAAATTACATATAGATATCGATTTTCAGCCAAATCGCAAGCAGGTGACTTACGGCGGCCATCTTGGATTTCCAAAAAAAAAATGACGCTGCGCTTTGTGATAGTGGCTCGGGCTTCGCCCTCGCCCGCAGCTCGCCCTTCGGGCTCGCATCACTCGGCCTGCGGCCTCGTGAAAATTACTTGTAGGGGGGGGACAAAGGGGGGGGGGGGGGAACACGGGCTTCGCCCTCGCTCCACAGCTCGGCCTGCGGCCTCGCGGGGACGCTTCGCCTTCGGCCTTCGGCCTCAGGCTGCGCCAAGTTACTTGGGGGGCCTTTTGTATGAAATTTGTATGGAGGGGAATTGTCCATGTATGGCGACCATCTTGAATTTTGAAAGAAATCAAAAAACAAATGATGCTCGTCAAATTGCTTGCAACCCCCTACATTTTGGAAAAAAAATCACGCCCCCAACCCCAACCGTCTTTGCAGGCCGTACCCCTTCCACATCAGGATTCCGCAGATCCTCAAATGTCAGATTTTTCTGGTACTCACTGGAGCACCCTCTATACAACCACACATCAACCTTAACCCCACCAACCCCGCAACAGGGCAAACAACTATGTCAATCAGTCAGTCAGTCAGTGGTAATGTAGGTTTATATATTATAACTAGCTTTTCGGGCGCTGCGCGGGCTGCAAGCAGCCCGCGGTCTTTCGTGCGGCTGTTGAGGTAGGCTAAGATATGTTTCCAGTTCAAAAAATGGGTAAGTTTGTATCGATGAAAATTGTCTATGTATGGCGGCCATCTTGGATTTTGAAAAAAATAAAAAAACAAATGACGGTCGTCAAATTGCTTATAATCTTCTACATTATGGAAAAAAAATCACACCCCTAACCCCAACCGTTTTTGCAGGCCGTAACCCTTCCACATCAGGTTTCTGCAAATCCTCAAATGTCAGATTTTTCTGGTACTCCATTTAGCACCCTCTATACGACCACACATCAACCTAAACCCCACCAACCCCGCAACAGGGCAAACAACTATGTCAATGAGTCAGTCAGTGAGTGGTAATGTAGGTTTATATATTATAATATAACTAGCTTTTCGGGCGATGCGCGGGCTGCAAGCAGCCCGCGGTTCATCGTGGGGCTGTTGAGATAGGCTAAGATATGTTTCCAGTTCAGAAAATGGGTAAGTTTGTATTGAGGACAATTGTCCTTGTATGGCGGCCATCTTGAATTTTGAAAAAAAATAAAAAACAAATGACGGTCGTCAAATTGCTTACAACCCTTCACATTCTGGAAAAAAAATCACGCCCCTAACCCCAACCGTTTTCGCAGGCCGTACCCCTTCCACATCAGGTTTCAACAGATCCTCAAATGTCAGATTTTTCTGGTACTCCATTTAGCACCCTCTATACAACCGCACATCAACCTAAACCCCACCAACCCCGCAACAGGGCAAACAACTATGTCAATGAGTCAGTCAGTGAGTGAGTGGTAATGTAGGTTTATATATTATAACTAGCTTTTCGGGCGCTGCGCGGGCTGCAAGCAGCCCGCGGTTTTTCGTGCAGCTGTTGGGGTGGGCTAAATAACATGTCCAGTTGAGAAAATGGGTAAAAACTGCAGTCAGTAAAGGAAACATCATAATATGTGTGGGGGCGGCCATCTTGGATCCAAAATCTGATCCCAGTTCCGAGTTCAACGGGGTGCTTTACCCCTATGTACAAAATTTCAGACCCCTAAGAAGTCCCAGTAAGACGTTATGAACGAAATAATTTAAATTTTCTAAAATCCAGACGCCATCTTGGATTCCAAAAAAAATGACAAATTTGAGTTTTTCGGCTCAGAATACATGTAGATATCGATTTTCAGCCAAATCGCAAGCAGTTTACTTTCGGCGGCCATCTTGGATTTCCAAAAAAAAAAAGAAACGCTGCGCTTTGTGATAGTGGCTCGGGCTTCGCCCTCGCCCGCAGCTCGCCCTTCGGGCTCGCATCACTCGGCCTGCGGCCTCGTAAAAATTACTTGGGGGGAGGGGTAACAAAGGTGGGGGGGGGGGAGCTCGGGCTTCGCCCTCGCTCCGCAGCTCGGCCTGCGGCCTCGCGGGGGTGCTTGCGCCAAGTTACTTGAAATGTTTGTATGAAATTTGTATGGAGGGAAATTGTCCATGTATGGCGGCCATCTTGAATTTTGAAAAAAATCTAAAAACAAATGACGCTCGTCAAATTGCTCACAACCCCCTACATTTTGGAAAAAAAATCACGCCCTTAACCCCAACCGTTTTCGCAGGCCGTACCCCTTCCACATCAGGTTTCTGCAGATCCTCAAATGTCAGATTTTTCTGGTACTCACTGGAGCACCCTCTATACGACCACACATCAACCTAAACCCCACCAACCCCGCAACAGGGCAAACAACTATGTCAATCAGTCAGTCAGTGAGTGAGTGGTAATGTAGGTTTATAGTATAACTAGCTTTTCGGGCGCTGCGCGGGCTGCAAGCAGCCCGCGGTTTATCGTGGGGCTGTTGAGATAGGCTAAGATATGTTTCCATTTCAGAAAATGGGTAAGTTTGTATGGAGGATAATTGTCGTTGTATGGCGGCCATCCTGAATTTTGAAAAAAATAAAAAAACAAATGACGGTCGTCAAATTGCTTACAACCCCCTACATTTTGGAAAAAAAATCACACCCCTAACCCTAACCGTTTTCGCAGGCCGTACCCCTTCCACATCAGGTTTCTGCAAATCCTCAAATGTCAGATTTTTCTGGTACTCACTGGCGCACCCTCTATACGACCGCACATCAATCTAAACCCCACCAACCCCGCAACAGGGCAAACAACTATGTCAGTGAGTGAGTGAGTGGTAATGTAGGTTTATATATTATAACTAGCTTTTCGCGCGCTGCGCGGGCTGCAAGCAGCCCGCGGTTTTTCGTGCGGCTGTTAAGGTGGGCTAAAGAACATGTCCAGTTGAGAAAATAGGTAAAAACTGCAGTCAGTAAAGGAAACATCAAAATATGTGTGGGGGCGGCCATCTTGGATCCAAAATCCGATTGCAGTTTCGAGTTTCGCGGGGTGCTTTACCCCCACATGCAAAATTTCAGACCCCTACGAAGTCCCAGTGAGACGTTATAAACGAAATAAGTTTAATTTTCTAAAATCCAGACGCCATCTTGGATTCCAAAAAAATTTCCAATTTGGAATTTTGGGGTCAATTTACATATAGATATCGATTTTCAGCCAAATCGCCAGCAGTTAACTTTCGGCGGCCATCTTGGATTTCCAAAATTTAAAAAAAAAGCGGCGCTTGTGGGTGTGGCTCGGGCTTCGCCCTCGCTCGCAGCTCGCCCTTCGGGCTCGCATCACTCGGCCTGCGGCCTCGTGAAAATTACTTAGAGGGGGGGGGGTCAAGGGGGGGGGGGAGTGGCTCGGGCTTCGCCCTCGCCCGCAGCTCGGCCTGCGGCCTCGCGGGGGTGGCCTGTGCTTTTGGCTTTTGGCCTCTGGCTGCGCCTAGTTACTTGGGGTGGCCGTTTGTATGAAATTTGTATGGAGGAAAATTGTCCATGTATGGCGGCCATCTTGAATTTCGAAAAAAAACAAAAAACAAATGACGCTCGTCAAATTGCTCACAACCCCCTACATTTTGGAAAAAAAATCACGCCCCCAACCCCAACCGTCTTTGCAGGCCGTACCTCTTCCACATCAGGTTTCCGCAGATCCTCAAATGTCAGATTTTTCTGGTACTCACTGGAGAACCCTCTATACGACCGCACATCAACCTAAACCCCACCAACCCCGCAACAGGGCAAACAACTATGTCAATCAGTGAGTGAGTCAGTGGTATTGTAGGTTTATATATTATAACTAGCTTTTCGGGCGCTGCGCGGGCTGCAAGCAGCCCGCGGTTTTTCGTGCGGCTGTTAAGGTGGGCTAAAGAACATGTCCAGTTGAGAAATGGGTAAAAACTGCAGTCAGTAAAAGAAACATCAAAATATGTGTGGGGGCGGCCATCTTGGATCCAAAATCCGATTGCAGTTTCGAGTTTCGCGGGATGCTGTACCCCCACATGCAAAATTTCAGACCCCTACGAAGTCCCAGTGAGACGCTATAAACGAAATAAGTTTAATTTTCTAAAATCCAAACGCCATCTTGGATTCCAAAAAAAATATTCAATTTGGGATTTTGGGGTCAATTTACATATAGATATCGATTTTCAGCCAAATCGCCAGCAGTTAACTTTCGGCGGCCATCTTGGATTTCCAAAATTTTAAAAAAAAGCGGCGCTTGTGTGTGTGGCTCGGGCTTCGCCCTCGCCCGCAGCTCGCCCTTCGGGCTCGCATCACTCGGCCTGCGGCCTCGTGAAAATTACTTAGAGGGGGGGGGTCAAGGGGGGGGGGGGTCAAGGGGGGGGTCAAGGGGGGGGGGTCAAGGGGGGGTCAAGGGGGGGGTCAAGGGGGGGGGGGGGTCAAGGGGGGGTCAAGGGGGGGGGGGAGTGGCTCGGGCTTCGCCCTCGCCCGCAGCTCGGCCTGCGGCCTCGCGGGGGTGGCCTTTGCTTTTGGCTTTTGGCCTCTGGCTGCGCCTAGTTACTTGGGGTGGCCGTTTGTATGAAATTTGTATGGAGGAAAGTTGTCCATGTATGGCGGCCATCTTGAATTTTGAAAAAAAACAAAAAACAAATGACGCTCGTCAAATTGCTCACAACCCTCTACATTTTGGAAAAAAAATCACGCCCCCAACCCCAACCGTCTTTGCAGGCCGTACCCCTTCCACCTCAGGTTTCCGCAGATCCTCAAATGTCAGATTTTTCTGGTACTCACTGGAGCACCCTCTATACGACCGCACATCAACCTAAACCCCACCAACCCCGCAACAGGGCAAACAACTATGTCAATCAGTGAGTGAGTCAGTGGTATTGTAGGTTTATATATTATAATATATTTAT
This sequence comes from Acrobasis consociella, assembly GCA_963555685.1. Classification (NCBI taxonomy): domain Eukaryota; kingdom Metazoa; phylum Arthropoda; class Insecta; order Lepidoptera; family Pyralidae; genus Acrobasis; species Acrobasis consociella. The sequence continues at coordinate 14,071 of CAUVWO010000008.1, read as the reverse complement.
ATTTTATATATAATTGAAACATAGGAAAAATTTTGCCCGGGTTTACGTAATTTCAAACTGAAAAAGTGCTTTTTAAATAGGGGTTGTTTTGAGTAAACAACCCTTAATTTCTTTAGCCCGGGTCGTAAAAATAGTTTTTGAGTGATTTCCATAATTTTAGCTTTAGTAGTTTTCAAGATATTTCCATCTCAAATTTGGTATAAGTCGGGATTTTGACCCCGTTTTTTCACCCCTTTCCCGTAGGGGAAACTTATGGGGCATATCAAAAACCCTCCTTATTAGGCCATAACTAATTTATTTCGGCACTATTTTAATTAAATTCTTTTTAGTTTTGAAAATAACATCGTAAACAAAATCCCGCCATCTAGCGATAAACTTTAGTACTACATACCTGATAAAAATTTTAACTCTTTTCAAAATTCCAAATTTGTGTGTAACGTTTAGTAAGGACCCCAGGAACCCTGTTTTTATCCAGGAGGACCCCCTAAGTGGGATAGATTTGCACATATTAGCGTTATAAGTGGTGACATTATAAAAATTTGTAAACAAAAATCTGTATAAAAATAAATTGACGGAGTAAGTGAGGACCATAAAAGGGACTCCCCGCTTCCCCCCTTTTACCGGGAAGACCTATTTTTTATTTTAGTTTGTAAGATATTAGGTTATAGTGTCACCAAAAGTGTACTTTTTATACACTTGCGCTAGTATTTTATCTATACTTTGCAAAATCTTTTTAAAATAATTTATTTAACTTAATTTATTTAATTCTATTTAATTTCCTTTTAATTCCATTATATTTACAATTATTTTAATCTAATTTAACAATTTTAATTCTGTATTATAGTTTTTAAAAAATTTGCAAAGTATTATTTTAGTTCAATTTTATTTATTCTACTGTCCGTATTTATAACTTTTACAAACTTTTACTGTATTTTTAAGGAAAAACGACCTTGGCTCCCTTTTACAGAGTCAAGGGAATAGCATTTTAATTTTTTAACATATTTATTTAATTTTAATTTTAATTGTAATTTTAACTTTATTTGACGCAGACCTCTTCCCAGATTAAGGGCCTCATCCCACACGGGGGCGCCGTAGAGCGCCATCGACCGCACGACCCCCATATAGAGGCGCCTGCAGGACGCCTCGGGTCCTCCGAGGTTCGGCAGGAGCTGCGTCAGCGCTGTCGCCGCCGACATGAGCCGCGGAACCAGCGCCTCGAAGTGGGCGCCGAAATTCCATTTGCCATCAAGGACGATGCCCAAGTAGCGCATCGTCGGCTTGATGGCAATGTGGGTTCCACCCACTATCAGACTGGCGTCTGGAGGAGGCGCCTTCCAAGGGCTATGAAAACATAGCGCCTCGGATTTATGGAGCGCAACCTCCAGACCCAGCCGCCGGATTCGGCGCACCACCTCGGCGACCGCGGCCGTGGCGAGGATTGACGCCTCACGAAACGAGGTGCCGCGGGATACCACCAGGGTGTCATCGGCGTAACACACCAACTCCACACCTGGCAGATTAGTCCCCCGCAGCACCCAGTCGTAGCCGATGTTCCACAGGAGTGGTCCTAAGATAGACCCCTGTGGAACACCGCGCGTCACCTCCTTCTCCTTCCACCCGCTTTGCGCAAGGAAAATGACCCTCCTTCCTGAGAGGTAATCACCGATGAAGTGGCGCAGGTATGTTGGCACCCCGTGAAAGCGGAGTGCCTCCATAATGCAAGCCCATGGGAGGGAGTTGAAGGCGTTGGTGATGTCCAGAGACACCACCACGACGAACCCCCCCTGGGAAACCGCTTCCTGCGCCACTGACTTCACTCTCAGGATGGCGTGGATTGTGGACCTGCTCCGACGGAACCCGTACTGGCAATCCGCCAGGTTCGGGCCAGCCGTCTCAAGGTGCTTGACCAGGCGATCGGCAGTGATTCGTTCCAGCAGTTTGCCGGCCTCATCAAGCACCACGAGGGGACGGTAGCCAGACGGAGAATCCGCCGGTCGTCCCTCCTTTCTGAGCAGGACCATCCGTCCCGTTTTCCACGCCGTTGGGAACCTTCCCTGCGCCAAGCAGGCGTTAAACAGCCCCCTAAGCTGCTCCTCCAGAACATCCAGAGCGAGGACAAAAGCTCGACCCGGGATGCCATCCGGACCAGGGGCGGTGTTTTTGGCACGCAACCTAAGGATGGCGGCGCCCAACTCGCCCCCGGTTATCTCGGGGATCTCCTCAGAGATGTTCTCGCTCTGTTCCACCGACGGAGGAGTCATGCTAGGAGGCTGAAACTCCGGGCACTGCTGCGGGAAAAGAGCGGCCACCACGTCGTCCAGGAGCTGCGGCTCCAGACTCTGCGTGAGGGGGACGGCATGCGGCAGGAACTTCTTCCTGACCAGCCGATACGGACGTCCCCACGGGTCGCTGTCTAGAGTCGACAACAACTCCTCCCTAGCCGCTTCTTTTGCCGCAGCAATGGCGACACTTAGCGCACTCTTCGCCTCCACGAGCCTCCTGCACAGGGCAGCCTCTTCGTCTTCGTTCCGGCGCCGTCTTCTGCGGTAGCGGGCATATTGGCGTCTTGCCGCAATGCACGACTCCCGGAGCCGAGTTAACTCCGGGGTCCACCAATATACCCATCTCCTGGGAGGGCGAGTACTGGCCCGGGGCATCGCAGCATCGCATATAGCTGTCATCGCACCCCGGAACCTCTCGGTCTCACCCTCAACCTCCACGCTCACCGGCGCTTGGAACCAATCCTGGACTATGGCCGCCTCGTACAGGAGCTCCTTGTCGAGACACTTTAGCTGCCATCTCGGGCCGAGTTCACTCGGGATCCAGCTTGGACCGCTCGGAGCGACTGCGGACGCGGAGAGATCAAACCGCACGTAGCGGTGATTGGACAGGTTCTCCACGTCCACCAGCACGCTCCAGTCTTGAACACGCGCTGCAATGGCAGGGCTGGCGAACGATACGTCCACTATAGAACCACCGCCCTGCCAGCTTAGGCACGTGTTGACCGAACCCCGGTTTAGGACAGTCAGCCCGAGAGTGATGAGCCACTCCTCCACCGCTAAACCCCGCGGATCTGATGCGGGAGATCCCCACGCCATAGATTTAGCGTTGAGATCCCCCGCAACTATCACGGGATGAGGGCGACTCCTGAGCACTAGTGTCTCGACATCGGTCAGGAACGCCTCGAACTCGCAGAGCGGCCGATTGGGGGAGAAGTACACCCCAATCACGACCACATCGCCCAGCAGAGCAGAGGCGATTCCATGACCCCGCACAATGTTCGTGGGGGGCGAAGAGCGCGCCGACACAATTAGTGTCACCAGGCCGTCCCGGTCTGACACCCAGTTATGGGCACTTGGCGGGACAAAATAGGGCTCGGCGACAACCGCGACATCGATCAACCACTCTGCCATGCTCTGGCAAAGTAAATCCTGAGCTCTGGCACAGTGGTTGATGTTCGCCTGGAGGAATTTTTGGGCCATACTTATGCGATGGCCCCAACCTCCATCTCCTCCGAGGCGCTCGGTTGCGCCGGCCGGGCAGGCTGTGGCTGGGCCGTAGCCCCAGCAGCAGCGCGCCGTCCACGTCTTTTGCTGGGTCGGGAGGCAGAACATGCCTTGTTCCCGACCCTGTGTCCCGCCGGTTTGCCCTGCCCTGCGCAGAGGACGCAGTGTGGTGCGTCAGTACATTGCCCGGCTTTGTGGCCAGGCTTGCCGCATCGAAGGCACAATGCACTCCTATCAGCTTCTGCAGTGCAAGATTGACCGACGTGGCCAATCTCAAAGCAGCGGTAGCACTGCAGTGGTCTCGGCGGCAGGATTACCACCTGCGCCATGCACCAGCCGACACGGAGGCGTGCACCTCTGGCGGTGAGTCGCCTGGCGGCCGCCACCGGGCATCGGACGAGGACCGACCGAGTACCGGAGTGGTCCTCCTTGATTGTCCCGACCTTGATGTCGCCCTCTGCGCACTGGCTCTCTTTCGCCACGGCCGCACGGACTTCCTCAGCCGTGACCGAGTCGTCCAGCTCCCGGACCCGGAACTCAGAGGCCTTTTGGGGTCTGGATACCTCTACAAGGAGAGGATACAGAGCCTCTCTTAGTTTGGTGGCGAGGACGTCGGCTTTGTCGTCCCTCCCCTCACCAGAGACCTCCAAGATTCGGGCGCCTGTTGCTGCCCGCCTTATTTTTACCCCGGCGATACCTAGGCTCTGAATGTCCACCTTTTCCCGGGCGAGCGAAAGTATTTGCCCGTAGGTGGCAGTCGCGCCCGGCTTCAGCTTAAATTGAACCGCAGCCGAGCGCGGCGGGCGGAGCCTAGGCTGGGACTTCGCCGCAGCACGAGGAGCTGGAGGAGGGGCAGCAGCCACCGCCGGCCTCATCGGCTTCGCACCTCTCCGGGCAACCTGCACCCATGGCTCGTCCATAGACTCAGGGGCAGGTGGGAGAGGGCGAGCCTCCCGGGCAGGGCGTGGTGCCGGAGCAGCCGGAGCCTTGGCCGTGGCCGGCGCCTTGGCCGTGGCCGGCGCCTTGGCCGTGGCCGGCGCCTTAGCTGGTGCCTTGGCCGGTGCCTTGGCCATTGCCTTGGCCGGTGCTTTAGCGGGGGCCTTGCCCGGTGTATTCACCGGGACCTTGGCCGGCGCGCGCACCGGATCCATGGCCGGCGCGACCACCGGCGCCTTAGCGACTGCCGGGCCAGCTGATGTGGATGGCGACGGCTCCGCAGCGGCTTGCTTCCGGCCCTTCTTCATCTGTTTTTTCCCCATTGGGGGAGCAGGGGCCGGGCTCTTCATAAACGCCTTGGCCCTACTCTCCGGCATCGGCATCGGGAGGCACTCCTCGTCGCTCTCGGAGGAGGACGGGGGCGCTGCCTGCGAGCTTCGGCTGTCAGCCGCCAGCGCAGGACGCAGCCGCTTTTCTGGAAAACCTTTTTTTTTTTTTTTTTTTTTTTTTATCGCGGAGAAAATCCCTTCGGATACCTTACCAGTTACGGGAGACCGGTAAGGTTATGTGGTGTTACCACTAAAAACTCCGCGGTGTCACCTCTCAGCCGCTGTGGGCCGGGGCCGTGTGCTATTCGCGCTCCATAGCCCCGGCGCGGCGACCGCTTTGGCGGTCTCTGCTCGCTCTGGGGGTGCCTCTCATTGTGAGAGGTTGTCAGAGCGAGCCTGTGGGGGGGGGCCTTTCGGCCTCCATCTCCACCCGAAAGGGTTAAGGCGTGGTGACACACGACGCCTTACACCCGGAGGGCCGTTAAGTCGAGCAACGGAATCCCGTTTCCGCCACTCGATCGACCCTTACTGTGGGGGCTGCAGTTGCAGGCCATAGGCCCGCCTCCTGCGCCCAGTGCGCCGGCGGCGGATGGCGTGGTCGGTGGTATCCTCACGCATTCTCTCCGCCGCCTCCTTGCGGAGCATAACCTGCTCCGCAAAGGCCTGCACCGCATTCCACGACGTCTCGCTGTCGACCATGACCTTGATCAAGGTCGGCAGAGAGAGGTCGTCCCCCACGATCGCACACATGTCGGCGCGCTCTTCCGCCCAGGCTGGGCAGCACTCGAGAGTGTGTTGGGCGTCCTCGTCCGCACACCTGTCACAGTGGTGGCATATGGCGGTCGGCTCCCTACCCGCTCTGCGACACAGGTACCCTCCGAAACAACCGTGTCCGGAGAGCACCTGCGTCAAACGGAAGGGGAGTCGGCCATGTCGCCTCGCCAACCACTGGCTCAAGACTGGGCGGACAGCCTCAACAGTTCGGATTCCGAAACTGGGCTGCTCCAGCCTATAGGCCCACTCCTCGATAGAGCGCTGACGCAGCTCATTGCGGCGTCCCTCTATTTCTCTCGGTGCCGGTCGGTGACCCCGGGCCAGCGCCTCCTCACGCCAATAAAATAGTGACGCGAGGGCACTCGCTTCTATGTCCCAGGGTATGGAACCGGCAAGCAGACTGGCGGCCTCAAACGAGATCGTGCGGTATCCCCGGATGACCCTTATCGCCATCAACCTCTGCGGTCTGCGCAGCAGGGTGACGTTTTGGCGATTAAGGGCCTCATCCCACACGGGGGCGCCGTAGAGCGCCATTGACCGCACGACTCCCATATAGAGGCGCCTGCAGGACGCCTCGGGTCCTCCGAGGTTCGGCAGGAGCTGCGTCAGCGCTGTCGCCGCCGACATGAGCCGCGGAACCAACGCCTCGAAGTGGGCGCCAAAATTCCATTTGCCATCAAGGACGATGCCCAAGTAGCGCATCGTCGGCTTGATGGCAATATGGGTTCCACCCACCATCAGACTGGCGTCTGGAGGAGGCGCCTTCCAAGGGCTATGAAAACATAGCGCCTCGGATTTATGGAGCGCAACCTCCAGACCCAGCTGCCGGATTCGGCGCACCACCTCAGCGACCGCGGCCGTGGCGAGAATTGACGCTTCACGAAACGAGGTGCCGCGGGATACCACCAGGGTGTCATCGGCGTAGCACACCAACTCCACACCTGGAAGATTAGTCCCCCGCAACACCCAGTCGTAGCCGATGTTCCACAGGAGTGGTCCTAGGACAGACCCCTGTGGAACACCGCGCGTCACCTCCTTCTCCTTCCACCCACTTTGCGCAGGGAAAATGACCCTCCTTCCTGAGAGGTAATCACCGATGAAGCGGCGCAGGTATGTTGGCACCCCGTGAAAGCGGAGTGCCTCCATAATGCAAGCCCATGGGAGGGAGTTGAAGGCGTTGGTGATGTCCAGAGACACCACCACGACGAACCCCCCCTTGGAAACCGCTTCCTGCGCCACTGACTTCACTCTCAGGATGGCGTGGATTGTGGACCTGCTCCGACGGAACCCGTACTGGCAATCCGCCAGGTTCGGGCCAGACGTCTCAAGGTGCTTGACCAGGCGATCGGCAGTGACTCGTTCCAGCAGTTTGCCGGCCTCATCAAGCACCACGAGGGCTTTTCTGGAAAACCTAACCTAACCTAACCTAACCAAACCTAACCTAACCTAACCTTTTTTTTTTTTTTTATCGCGGAGAAAATCCCTTCGGATACCTTACCAGTCACGGGAGACCGGTAAGGTTATGTGGTGTTACCACTAAAAACTCCGCGGTGTCACCTCTCAGCCGCTATGGGCCGGGGCCGTGTGCTATTCGCGCTCCATAGCCCCGGCGCGGCGACCGCTTTGGCGGTCTCTGCTCGCTCTGAGGGTGCCTCTCATTGTAAGAGGTTGTCAGAGCGAGCCTGTGGGGGGGCCTTTCGGCCTCCAACTCCACCCAAAAGGGGTTAAGGCGTGGTGACACCCGACGCCTTACACCCGGAGGGCCGTTAAGTCGAGCAACGGAATCCCGTTTCCGCCACTCGACCGACCCTTACTGTGGGGGCTGCAGTTGCAGGCCATAGGCCCGCCTCCTGCGCCCAGTGCGCCGGCGGCGGATGGCGTGGTCGGTGGTATCCTCACGCATTCTCTCCGCCGCCTCCTTGCGGAGCATAACCTGCTCCGCAAAGGCCTGCACCGCATTCCACGACGTCTCGCTGTCGACCATGACCTTGATCAAGGTCGGCAGAGAGAGGTCGTCCCCCACGATCGCACACATGTCGGCGCGCTCTTCCGCCCAGGCTGGGCAGCACTCCAGAGTGTGTTGGGCGTCCTCGTCCGCACACCGGTCACAGTGGTGGCATATGGCGGTCGGCTCCCTACCCGCTCTGCGACACAGGTACCCTCCGAAACAACCGTGTCCGGATAGTACCTGCGTCAAACGGAAGGGGAGTCGGCCATGTTGCCTCGCCAACCACTGGCTCAAGACTGGGCGGACAGCCTCAACAGTTCGGACTCCGAAACTGGGCTGCTCCAGCCTATAGGCCCACTCCTCGATAGAGCGCTGACGCAGCTCACTGCGACGTCCCTCTACCTCTCTCGGTGCCGAACCTAACCTTTTTTTTTTTTTTTTGACGCGGAGAAAATCCCTTCGGATACCTTACCGGTTACGGGACACCGGTAAGGTTATGTGGTGTTACCACTAAAAACTCCGCGGTGTCACCTCTCAGCCGCTATCGGCCGGGACCGTGTGCTTCTTCATGCTCCACAGCCCCGGCGCGGCCGGCCGCTACTTAAGCGGCCCCGGCTCGCCAACGGCCTCACGGCACCCTCTGCTGAATCAGAGGGGCCGGAGTAACCGCCGCCTTGGCCTCTTGGCCCAAGGACAGACGCGCTGACACGCACACGCGCCTGCCTTCCACTCCGGAGGGCTGTCCGTTGGACGATGGAATCCCGTTTCCACCGTCCAACCAGCCCTCATAATTTGGGGCCTGCGGAAGCAGGCCCTGCCCCAGTCCACCTGACGGCGACCGGGGCCCACACAGCCGGCCGCAGGGGATAGGGAGAGCGGCAACGTAACACCGACACTCCTCTTCCCCTGCGGCCCCACCGATGCCGTGCCAAGCGCCACGGCCGCGCTTGGTCGCGGAGGATAGGGCGAGCGGCAACGAAACACCGACACTCCTCTTCCCCCGCGACCCCTACCACGGCTGTGATGGTAGGGAGGTCGTCGTCACCCCCTTCCCTCACAGCCAGGCCATTCCCGCCAGGAATGGCCTCCGCCGGGCCCGGGGAGGCCTAAGCCTCAACCCGGGCAATGGGTTCCTCTTAGCTTCCCTGCGGCCGAGGCAACCGCAGGTACTGAGCCCCCCCATCGCGACAAGATGGGAACCACATCGGGGGGGGAGCCGAACCTTTTTTTTTTTTTTTTTTTGTCGTGGAGAAAATCCCTTCGGATACCTTACCAGTTACGGGAGACCGGTAAGGTTATGTGGTGTTACCACTAAAAACTCCGCGGTGTCAACGCCGGTACCGCTATTGCCAGGTCCGTGTGCTACTCTCGCTCCACAGACCTGGCACGGTGGCCGCTATCCAGCGGCCTCGGCTGGGCTCACTCGCGGAACCCTCTCAATTAGCGAGAGGGGTCGGAGTGGCCTGCGGGGTGGCCCGTCGGCCTTCACTTCTACCCGCTAAGGGTAAAGGCGCGTGTTGACACTGACGCGCCTTTCAACCCGGAGGACCATGATTGTCGAGCGACGGAATCCCGTTTCCATCACCCGACTGGTCCTCGTTATGGGGGCAGCAGTTGCAGACCATAGGCCCGCCTTCTGCGCCCTGTGCGCCGGCGGCGAATGGCCAGGTCAGTCGTTGCCTCCCGGTCTCTCTCCGCCGCCTCTTTGCGGAGCATGACGCTCTCCGCAAAGGCCTGCACCGCTGTCCACGACGTCTCACTGTCGACCATGTGGCGTACAACAGTCGGCAGTGAAAGGTCGTCCCCCACAATCGCGCACAACTCTGCGCGTTCATCCGCCCAGGCTGGGCAGTCCGCTAGGGTGTGTTGGGCGTCCTCATCCAGACAGCCGTCACAGTGGTGACAGACAGCAGTTGGCTCCCGAAGCGCCCTGTGACACAGATACCGACCGAAACAACCATGTCCAGTGAGTATCTGGGTCAGACGGAACGTCAGGACGCCGTGCCGCCTTGTCAACCACTGAGCCAAGGCTGGCCGTACCGCCTCAACGGTCCTGAGCCCAAAGCTGGGCTGCTCCAGCCTATGGGCCCACTCATCAATGGCGAGCTGGCGCAACTCATCCCTGTGTCCCTCTATCTCCCGAGGGGCAGGTCTGTGTCCCCGGGCCAGTTCCTCCTCGCGCCAGACAAATAAGGACGCGAGGACTAGGGCATCCAGATCCCAGGGCACAGAACCGGCCAACACGCAGGCTGCCTCACAGGAGGTCGTACGGTAACCCCTAATGGCCCTGTTCGCTAACGTCCTCTGTGGCCTTCGCAAGAGGGCGATTCCGTCACGAGTCAGGGGGGGGGGGGGGTGCCGAACCTTTTTTTTTTTTTGACGCGGAGAAAATCCCTTCGGATACCTTACCGGTTACGGGACACCGGTAAGGTTATGTGGTGTTACCACTAAAAACTCCGCGGTGTCACCTCTCAGCCGCTATCGGCCGGGACCGTGTGCTTCTTCATGCTCCACAGCCCCGGCGCGGCCGGCCGCTACTTAAGCGGCCCCGGCTCGCCAACGGCCTCACGGCACCCTCTGCTGAATCAGAGGGGCCGGAGTAACCGCCGCCTTGGCCTCTTGGCCCAAGGACAGACGCGCTGACACGCACACGCGCCTGCCTTCCACTCCGGAGGGCTGTCCGTTGGACGATGGAATCCCGTTTCCACCGTCCAACCAGCCCTCATAATTTGGGGCCTGCGGAAGCAGGCCCTGCCCCAGTCCACCTGACGGCGACCGGGGCCCACACAGCCGGCCGCAGGGGATAGGGAGAGCGGCAACGTAACACCGACACTCCTCTTCCCCTGCGGCCCCACCGATGCCGTGCCAAGCGCCACGGCCGCGCTTGGTCGCGGAGGATAGGGCGAGCGGCAACGAAACACCGACACTCCTCTTCCCCCGCGACCCCTACCACGGCTGTGATGGTAGGGAGGTCGTCGTCACCCCCTTCCCTCACAGCCAGGCCATTCCCGCCAGGAATGGCCTCCGCCGGGCCCGGGGAGGCCTAAGCCTCAACCCGGGCAATGGGTTCCTCTTAGCTTCCCTGCGGCCGAGGCAACCGCAGGTACTGAGCCCCCCCATCGCGACAAGATGGGAACCACATCGGGGGGGGAGCCGAACCTTTTTTTTTTTTTTTTTTGTCGCGGAGAAAATCCCTTCGGATACCTTACCAGTTACGGGAGACCGGTAAGGTTATGTGGTGTTACCACTAAAAACTCCGCGGTGTCAACGCCGGTACCGCTATTGCCAGGTCCGTGTGCTACTCTCGCTCCACAGACCTGGCACGGTGGCCGCTATCCAGCGGCCTCGGCTGGGCTCACTCGCGGAACCCTCTCAATTAGCGAGAGGGGTCGGAGTGGCCTGCGGGGTGGCCCGTCGGCCTTCACTTCTACCCGCTAAGGGTAAAGGCGCGTGTTGACACTGACGCGCCTTTCAACCCGGAGGACCATGATTGTCGAGCGACGGAATCCCGTTTCCATCACCCGACTGGTCCTCGTTATGGGGGCAGCAGTTGCAGACCATAGGCCCGCCTTCTGCGCCCTGTGCGCCGGCGGCGAATGGCCAGGTCAGTCGTTGCCTCCCGGTCTCTCTCCGCCGCCTCTTTGCGGAGCATGACGCTCTCCGCAAAGGCCTGCACCGCTGTCCACGACGTCTCACTGTCGACCATGTGGCGTACAACAGTCGGCAGTGAAAGGTCGTCCCCCACAATCGCGCACAACTCTGCGCGTTCATCCGCCCAGGCTGGGCAGTCCGCTAGGGTGTGTTGGGCGTCCTCATCCAGACAGCCGTCACAGTGGTGACAGACAGCAGTTGGCTCCCGAAGCGCCCTGTGACACAGATACCGACCGAAACAACCATGTCCAGTGAGTATCTGGGTCAGACGGAACGTCAGGACGCCGTGCCGCCTTGTCAACCACTGAGCCAAGGCTGGCCGTACCGCCTCAACGGTCCTGAGCCCAAAGCTGGGCTGCTCCAGCCTATGGGCCCACTCATCAATGGCGAGCTGGCGCAACTCATCCCTGTGTCCCTCTATCTCCCGAGGGGCAGGTCTGTGTCCCCGGGCCAGTTCCTCCTCGCGCCAGACAAATAAGGACGCGAGGACTAGGGCATCCAGATCCCAGGGCACAGAACCGGCCAACACGCAGGCTGCCTCACAGGAGGTCGTACGGTAACCCCTAATGGCCCTGTTCGCTAACGTCCTCTGTGGCCTTCGCAAGAGGGCGATTCCGTCACGAGTCAGGGGGGGGGGGGGTGCCGAACCTTTTTTTTTTTTTTTTTGACGCGGAGAAAATCCCTTCGGATACCTTACCGGTTACGGGACACCGGTAAGGTTATGTGGTGTTACCACTAAAAACTCCGCGGTGTCACCTCTCAGCCGCTATCGGCCGGGACCGTGTGCTTCTTCATGCTCCACAGCCCCGGCGCGGCCGGCCGCTCCTTAAGCGGCCCCGGCTCGCCAACGGCCTTACGGCACCCTCTGCTGAATCAGAGGGGCCGGAGTAACCGCCGCCTTGGCCTCTTGGCCCAAGGACAGGCGCGCTGACACGCACACGCGCCTGCCTTCCCCTCCGGAGGGCTGTCCGTTGGTCGATGGAATCCCGTTTCCACCGTCCAACCAGCCCTCATAATTTGGGGCCTGCGAAAGCAGGCCCTGCCCCAGTCCACCTGACGGCGACCGGGGCCCACACAGCCGGCCGCAGGGGATAGGGAGAGCGGCAACGTAACACCGACACTCCTCTTCCCCTGCGGCCCCACCGATGCCGTGCCAAGCGCCACGGCCGCGCTTGGTCGCGGAGGATAGGGCGAGCGGCAACGACACACCGACACTCCTCTTCCCCCGCGACCCCTACCACGGCTGTGATGGTAGGGGGGTCATCGTCACCCCCCTTCCCCCACAGCCAGGCCATTCCCTCCAGGAATGGCCTCCGCCGGGCCCGGGGTGGGCAATGGGTTCCTCTTAGCTTCCCTGCGGCCAAGGCAACCGCAGGTACTGAGCCCCCCCATCGCGACAAGATGGGAACCACATCGGGGGGGAACCTAACCTTTTTTTTTTTTTTTTTTTTTTTTTTTTATACGGAGGAAAGATCCCTGTTACGGATACCCATCAGCCTGCGGGGGAGGCTGTCGGGTTATGTGGGACTCCACGCCAGAGTGACGTGCCTACCCACTAAAAAAAAACCTCCGGAGTTCCACCTTAACCGCCTTTGCCGGGGACACGGGAAAGGAAATACAACCGCGAACCCCGGCGCGGCTGGCCGCCGAAGCAGCCCCTCCTCGGGGGCGTCTGAGCGCCCCTCCACTCACCAAGTAGGCGCGTCCGGAACTCACGGACGCGCCGTACCTCCTCGGCCCAGTTGAGAGGCGGCGAACTCCCACGCAGTCCACCGCCTGTGGGCCCATGGGAGCCAGATAAACCGGCTCCCAGCGGCGGAGAAGATGTGCGGCTCCGCCGCTTACCTCTCGCCGCAAACGCGGTGCGGCACCACTCGGCCGCGGAGGACAGGGAGAGCGGCAACGTGGCACCGACACTCCCTGACCTCCGCGACCGATCATCAACCACAGCCACGGCGGTGTGGCCCCGCCTGAAGCGCCGGGAGAGCAATGAAACATTCCCCTCCCGGCAGCCCCACCCTGGGTGGGGGGAGAACTTCCCACTCCCCCGCCGCCCCATTGGGCGCATCCCAGCAGGCTCAAGGCCGAAGCCGAGCCCGCGGGAGCGCCCCTCCCCGGGTGGGGGGAGATCTTCCCACTCCCCCGCCGCCCCAATGTGGGCGCTCACTGCTGGCGCAAACCGCAGGAGCGCCCCCTCGCGGGTTCCTCTTGGCTTCCCCGTGGCTCCACGGCACCACGGGTACTGAGCCCCCCCGGTACGACAAACCGGAAACCCATCGGGGGGGGGGGGGGGAACCTAACCTAACCTAACCTAACCTAACCTAATGAACACAGCGTTATTTAGAGAAATTACTTTCGTATCAGCGACATTTAGTGACATATTTGTAAAATATATGTGTGATGTTGGAAAGTAACTTACTTGCAACTTAAAGATACCTTTATTTTAAAGTTTTATTGCTTTCAAGGTTTCAACACAATATCTCCAAAACTAGTTAAACCAATTTTTACCAATATACAGAAATATAGCACTACTATCTCACGACATGTTAAGTTTTACCCCAATCTGATATAGAACAACAATTATTTTCACCAAAATGAAATACCGATTTTGATGCTTAATGAACTTAAAATTCTATGAATAATTAAAAATTAGTTCAATGGTTCAAGAGTTATCGTGGAACATACATAGATACATACAAACATAGCAACATACATACAAACAATCTTTTTTTGCCCCAACTTGAATTGTAGATATTGGAACATATACACGGTGATTTTTCATTGGTTTTGGATCCGAAAGTTACTTCATAAGGATCGTTAGTAAGACCTAATATGCTAGTCAAAATAAAAATTCAGTAACAAAAAATGTTAACTAAAACTCGAAAGTAAAATCGTGAGGTCAATTAGTAGTGCCGTCGCTAAGCGCC
>CAUVWO010000007.1:5000-57612 GCA_963555685.1 Acrobasis consociella | reverse complement strand
AGTGCTGTTTTGTATGAAGAAATTGACAATTTTGAAAGAAAAGTTAAGTTAATTTGGAAACTATTGAATCTACTGAAATAAACTATGGGAATAAAAGATGCGGCTTAACGTGTTCTAAAAGAAAAACGTAAAAGCCGATCAGTCGTTATGGGAAAATTTCGATTTTTGATCTAAAGTTTGTGAAAAAAGTTAAGTTTTGTATATTAATATGTATATTTTTATGTTTTCAGGTGCAATTTTTTGCCGATTTCCTACGGGAAAGCGGCAAAAGGATGCAGGACCGCGGCCAGAACGAAGCTAGATCAATAAAAAGGGGGGTCTCGGTACAAAAAAGTGATGCCAGGTGAGTATTTATGTCGAAAATATTAAATAAATCGTAATTTAGAAGAAATTTTGGCAAAAAATCGTTAAAAACTATGTTTTTACTATACAAAATTTGTACGGAACGGTTTACTTATACAACGGGGTGTATTATCTAGCGTATGCGAACAAAAGTCGACTCAATTTGTACAAAAATTTTTGATGTTCGAACAAAATGTATGAAAAATTCGATGGTATAAGGTAACCTCGGTTTAGGTACCGTCACAGAATAAAGTCAATAAAAAATCGATATAATTCAAAAACTACTGAACCCACACTGGCAAATGGGGTGTCCAGGGATGCAGCACAGTCAGTATTACCAGAAAAAGTAAACACCGACACGGTCAAAGGGAAAAATTGGAGATTTTAAATAAAAAGTGCTGTTTTGTATGAAGAAATTGACAATTTTGAAGAAAAGTTAAGTTAATTTGGAAACTATTGAATCTACTGAAATAAACTATGGGAATAAAAGATGCGGCTTAACGTGTTCTAAAAGAAAAACGTAAAAGCCGATCAGTCGTTATGGGAAAATTTCGATTTTTGATCTAAAGTTTGTGAAAAAAGTTAAGTTTTGTATATTAATATGTATATTTTTATGTTTTCAGGTGCAATTTTTTGCCGATTTCCTACGGGAAAGCGGCAAAAGGATGCAGGACCGCGGCCAGAACGAAGCTAGATCAATAAAAAGGGGGGTCTCGGTACAAAAAAGTGATGCCAGGTGAGTATTTATGTCGAAAATATTAAATAAATCGTAATTTAGAAGAAATTTGGCAAAAAATCGTTAAAAACTATGTTTTTACTATACAAAATTTGTACGGAACGGTTTACTTATACAACGGGGTGTATTATCTAGCGTATGCGAACAAAAGTCGACTCAATTTGTACAAAAATTTTTGATGTTCGAACAAAATGTATGAAAAATTCGATGGTATAAGGTAACCTCGGTTTAGGTACCGTCACAGAATAAAGTCAATAAAAAATCGATATAATTCAAAAACTACTGAACCCACACTGGCAAATGGGGTGTCCAGGGATGCAGCACAGTCAGTATTACCAGAAAAAGTAAACACCGACACGGTCAAAGGGAAAAATTTGGAGATTTTAAATAAAAAGTGCTGTTTTGTATGAAGAAATTGACAATTTTGAAAGAAAAGTTAAGTTAATTTGGAAACTATTGAATCTACTGAAATAAACTATGGGAATAAAAGATGCGGCTTAACGTGTTCTAAAAGAAAAACGTAAAAGCCGATCAGTCGTTATGGGAAAATTTCGATTTTTGATCTAAAGTTTGTGAAAAAAGTTAAGTTTTGTATATTAATATGTATATTTTTATGTTTTCAGGTGCAATTTTTTGCCGATTTCCTACGGGAAAGCGGCAAAAGGATGCAGGACCGCGGCCAGAACGAAGCTAGATCAATAAAAAGGGGGGTCTCGGTACAAAAAAGTGATGCCAGGTGAGTATTTATGTCGAAAATATTAAATAAATCGTAATTTAGAAGAAATTTGGCAAAAAATCGTTAAAAACTATGTTTTTACTATACAAAATTTGTACGGAACGGTTTACTTATACAACGGGGTGTATTATCTAGCGTATGCGAACAAAAGTCGACTCAATTTGTACAAAAATTTTTGATGTTCGAACAAAATGTATGAAAAATTCGATGGTATAAGGTAACCTCGGTTTAGGTACCGTCACAGAATAAAGTCAATAAAAAATCGATATAATTCAAAAACTACTGAACCCACACTGGCAAATGGGGTGTCCAGGGATGCAGCACAGTCAGTATTACCAGAAAAAGTAAACACCGACACGGTCAAAGGGAAAAATTTGGAGATTTTAAATAAAAAGTGCTGTTTTGTATGAAGAAATTGACAATTTTGAAAGAAAAGTTAAGTTAATTTGGAAACTATTGAATCTACTGAAATAAACTATGGGAATAAAAGATGCGGCTTAACGTGTTCTAAAAGAAAAACGTAAAAGCCGATCAGTCGTTATGGGAAAATTTCGATTTTTGATCTAAAGTTTGTGAAAAAAGTTAAGTTTTGTATATTAATATGTATATTTTTATGTTTTCAGGTGCAATTTTTTGCCGATTTCCTACGGGAAAGCGGCAAAAGGATGCAGGACCGCGGCCAGAACGAAGCTAGATCAATAAAAAGGGGGGTCTCGGTACAAAAAAGTGATGCCAGGTGAGTATTTATGTCGAAAATATTAAATAAATCGTAATTTAGAAGAAATTTGGCAAAAAATCGTTAAAAACTATGTTTTTACTATACAAAATTTGTACGGAACGGTTTACTTATACAACGGGGTGTATTATCTAGCGTATGCGAACAAAAGTCGACTCAATTTGTACAAAAATTTTTGATGTTCGAACAAAATGTATGAAAAATTCGATGGTATAAGGTAACCTCGGTTTAGGTACCGTCACAGAATAAAGTCAATAAAAAATCGATATAATTCAAAAACTACTGAACCCACACTGGCAAATGGGGTGTCCAGGGATGCAGCACAGTCAGTATTACCAGAAAAAGTAAACACCGACACGGTCAAAGGGAAAAATTTGGAGATTTTAAATAAAAAGTGCTGTTTTGTATGAAGAAATTGACAATTTTGAAAGAAAAGTTAAGTTAATTTGGAAACTATTGAATCTACTGAAATAAACTATGGGAATAAAAGATGCGGCTTAACGTGTTCTAAAAGAAAAACGTAAAAGCCGATCAGTCGTTATGGGAAAATTTCGATTTTTGATCTAAAGTTTGTGAAAAAAGTTAAGTTTTGTATATTAATATGTATATTTTTATGTTTTCAGGTGCAATTTTTTGCCGATTTCCTACGGGAAAGCGGCAAAAGGATGCAGGACCGCGGCCAGAACGAAGCTAGATCAATAAAAAGGGGGGTCTCGGTACAAAAAAGTGATGCCAGGTGAGTATTTATGTCGAAAATATTAAATAAATCGTAATTTAGAAGAAATTTGGCAAAAAATCGTTAAAAACTATGTTTTTACTATACAAAATTTGTACGGAACGGTTTACTTATACAACGGGGTGTATTATCTAGCGTATGCGAACAAAAGTCGACTCAATTTGTACAAAAATTTTTGATGTTCGAACAAAATGTATGAAAAATTCGATGGTATAAGGTAACCTCGGTTTAGGTACCGTCACAGAATAAAGTCAATAAAAAATCGATATAATTCAAAAACTACTGAACCCACACTGGCAAATGGGGTGTCCAGGGATGCAGCACAGTCAGTATTACCAGAAAAAGTAAACACCGACACGGTCAAAGGGAAAAATTTGGAGATTTTAAATAAAAAGTGCTGTTTTGTATGAAGAAATTGACAATTTTGAAAGAAAAGTTAAGTTAATTTGGAAACTATTGAATCTACTGAAATAAACTATGGGAATAAAAGATGCGGCTTAACGTGTTCTAAAAGAAAAACGTAAAAGCCGATCAGTCGTTATGGGAAAATTTCGATTTTTGATCTAAAGTTTGTGAAAAAAGTTAAGTTTTGTATATTAATATGTATATTTTTATGTTTTCAGGTGCAATTTTTTGCCGATTTCCTACGGGAAAGCGGCAAAAGGATGCAGGACCGCGGCCAGAACGAAGCTAGATCAATAAAAAGGGGGGTCTCGGTACAAAAAAGTGATGCCAGGTGAGTATTTATGTCGAAAATATTAAATAAATCGTAATTTAGAAGAAATTTGGCAAAAAATCGTTAAAAACTATGTTTTTACTATACAAAATTTGTACGGAACGGTTTACTTATACAACGGGGTGTATTATCTAGCGTATGCGAACAAAAGTCGACTCAATTTGTACAAAAATTTTTGATGTTCGAACAAAATGTATGAAAAATTCGATGGTATAAGGTAACCTCGGTTTAGGTACCGTCACAGAATAAAGTCAATAAAAAATCGATATAATTCAAAAACTACTGAACCCACACTGGCAAATGGGGTGTCCAGGGATGCAGCACAGTCAGTATTACCAGAAAAAGTAAACACCGACACGGTCAAAGGGAAAAATTTGGAGATTTTAAATAAAAAGTGCTGTTTTGTATGAAGAAATTGACAATTTTGAAAGAAAAGTTAAGTTAATTTGGAAACTATTGAATCTACTGAAATAAACTATGGGAATAAAAGATGCGGCTTAACGTGTTCTAAAAGAAAAACGTAAAAGCCGATCAGTCGTTATGGGAAAATTTCGATTTTTGATCTAAAGTTTGTGAAAAAAGTTAAGTTTTGTATATTAATATGTATATTTTTATGTTTTCAGGTGCAATTTTTTGCCGATTTCCTACGGGAAAGCGGCAAAAGGATGCAGGACCGCGGCCAGAACGAAGCTAGATCAATAAAAAGGGGGGTCTCGGTACAAAAAAGTGATGCCAGGTGAGTATTTATGTCGAAAATATTAAATAAATCGTAATTTAGAAGAAATTTGGCAAAAAATCGTTAAAAACTATGTTTTTACTATACAAAATTTGTACGGAACGGTTTACTTATACAACGGGGTGTATTATCTAGCGTATGCGAACAAAAGTCGACTCAATTTGTACAAAAATTTTTGATGTTCGAACAAAATGTATGAAAAATTCGATGGTATAAGGTAACCTCGGTTTAGGTACCGTCACAGAATAAAGTCAATAAAAAATCGATATAATTCAAAAACTACTGAACCCACACTGGCAAATGGGGTGTCCAGGGATGCAGCACAGTCAGTATTACCAGAAAAAGTAAACACCGACACGGTCAAAGGGAAAAATTTGGAGATTTTAAATAAAAAGTGCTGTTTTGTATGAAGAAATTGACAATTTTGAAAGAAAAGTTAAGTTAATTTGGAAACTATTGAATCTACTGAAATAAACTATGGGAATAAAAGATGCGGCTTAACGTGTTCTAAAAGAAAAACGTAAAAGCCGATCAGTCGTTATGGGAAAATTTCGATTTTTGATCTAAAGTTTGTGAAAAAAGTTAAGTTTTGTATATTAATATGTATATTTTTATGTTTTCAGGTGCAATTTTTTGCCGATTTCCTACGGGAAAGCGGCAAAAGGATGCAGGACCGCGGCCAGAACGAAGCTAGATCAATAAAAAGGGGGGTCTCGGTACAAAAAAGTGATGCCAGGTGAGTATTTATGTCGAAAATATTAAATAAATCGTAATTTAGAAGAAATTTGGCAAAAAATCGTTAAAAACTATGTTTTTACTATACAAAATTTGTACGGAACGGTTTACTTATACAACGGGGTGTATTATCTAGCGTATGCGAACAAAAGTCGACTCAATTTGTACAAAAATTTTTGATGTTCGAACAAAATGTATGAAAAATTCGATGGTATAAGGTAACCTCGGTTTAGGTACCGTCACAGAATAAAGTCAATAAAAAATCGATATAATTCAAAAACTACTGAACCCACACTGGCAAATGGGGTGTCCAGGGATGCAGCACAGTCAGTATTACCAGAAAAAGTAAACACCGACACGGTCAAAGGGAAAAATTTGGAGATTTTAAATAAAAAGTGCTGTTTTGTATGAAGAAATTGACAATTTTGAAAGAAAAGTTAAGTTAATTTGGAAACTATTGAATCTACTGAAATAAACTATGGGAATAAAAGATGCGGCTTAACGTGTTCTAAAAGAAAAACGTAAAAGCCGATCAGTCGTTATGGGAAAATTTCGATTTTTGATCTAAAGTTTGTGAAAAAAGTTAAGTTTTGTATATTAATATGTATATTTTTATGTTTTCAGGTGCAATTTTTTGCCGATTTCCTACGGGAAAGCGGCAAAAGGATGCAGGACCGCGGCCAGAACGAAGCTAGATCAATAAAAAGGGGGGTCTCGGTACAAAAAAGTGATGCCAGGTGAGTATTTATGTCGAAAATATTAAATAAATCGTAATTTAGAAGAAATTTGGCAAAAAATCGTTAAAAACTATGTTTTTACTATACAAAATTTGTACGGAACGGTTTACTTATACAACGGGGTGTATTATCTAGCGTATGCGAACAAAAGTCGACTCAATTTGTACAAAAATTTTTGATGTTCGAACAAAATGTATGAAAAATTCGATGGTATAAGGTAACCTCGGTTTAGGTACCGTCACAGAATAAAGTCAATAAAAAATCGATATAATTCAAAAACTACTGAACCCACACTGGCAAATGGGGTGTCCAGGGATGCAGCACAGTCAGTATTACCAGAAAAAGTAAACACCGACACGGTCAAAGGGAAAAATTTGGAGATTTTAAATAAAAAGTGCTGTTTTGTATGAAGAAATTGACAATTTTGAAAGAAAAGTTAAGTTAATTTGGAAACTATTGAATCTACTGAAATAAACTATGGGAATAAAAGATGCGGCTTAACGTGTTCTAAAAGAAAAACGTAAAAGCCGATCAGTCGTTATGGGAAAATTTCGATTTTTGATCTAAAGTTTGTGAAAAAAGTTAAGTTTTGTATATTAATATGTATATTTTTATGTTTTCAGGTGCAATTTTTTGCCGATTTCCTACGGGAAAGCGGCAAAAGGATGCAGGACCGCGGCCAGAACGAAGCTAGATCAATAAAAAGGGGGGTCTCGGTACAAAAAAGTGATGCCAGGTGAGTATTTATGTCGAAAATATTAAATAAATCGTAATTTAGAAGAAATTTGGCAAAAAATCGTTAAAAACTATGTTTTTACTATACAAAATTTGTACGGAACGGTTTACTTATACAACGGGGTGTATTATCTAGCGTATGCGAACAAAAGTCGACTCAATTTGTACAAAAATTTTTGATGTTCGAACAAAATGTATGAAAAATTCGATGGTATAAGGTAACCTCGGTTTAGGTACCGTCACAGAATAAAGTCAATAAAAAATCGATATAATTCAAAAACTACTGAACCCACACTGGCAAATGGGGTGTCCAGGGATGCAGCACAGTCAGTATTACCAGAAAAAGTAAACACCGACACGGTCAAAGGGAAAAATTTGGAGATTTTAAATAAAAAGTGCTGTTTTGTATGAAGAAATTGACAATTTTGAAAGAAAAGTTAAGTTAATTTGGAAACTATTGAATCTACTGAAATAAACTATGGGAATAAAAGATGCGGCTTAACGTGTTCTAAAAGAAAAACGTAAAAGCCGATCAGTCGTTATGGGAAAATTTCGATTTTTGATCTAAAGTTTGTGAAAAAAGTTAAGTTTTGTATATTAATATGTATATTTTTATGTTTTCAGGTGCAATTTTTTGCCGATTTCCTACGGGAAAGCGGCAAAAGGATGCAGGACCGCGGCCAGAACGAAGCTAGATCAATAAAAAGGGGGGTCTCGGTACAAAAAAGTGATGCCAGGTGAGTATTTATGTCGAAAATATTAAATAAATCGTAATTTAGAAGAAATTTGGCAAAAAATCGTTAAAAACTATGTTTTTACTATACAAAATTTGTACGGAACGGTTTACTTATACAACGGGGTGTATTATCTAGCGTATGCGAACAAAAGTCGACTCAATTTGTACAAAAATTTTTGATGTTCGAACAAAATGTATGAAAAATTCGATGGTATAAGGTAACCTCGGTTTAGGTACCGTCACAGAATAAAGTCAATAAAAAATCGATATAATTCAAAAACTACTGAACCCACACTGGCAAATGGGGTGTCCAGGGATGCAGCACAGTCAGTATTACCAGAAAAAGTAAACACCGACACGGTCAAAGGGAAAAATTTGGAGATTTTAAATAAAAAGTGCTGTTTTGTATGAAGAAATTGACAATTTTGAAAGAAAAGTTAAGTTAATTTGGAAACTATTGAATCTACTGAAATAAACTATGGGAATAAAAGATGCGGCTTAACGTGTTCTAAAAGAAAAACGTAAAAGCCGATCAGTCGTTATGGGAAAATTTCGATTTTTGATCTAAAGTTTGTGAAAAAAGTTAAGTTTTGTATATTAATATGTATATTTTTATGTTTTCAGGTGCAATTTTTTGCCGATTTCCTACGGGAAAGCGGCAAAAGGATGCAGGACCGCGGCCAGAACGAAGCTAGATCAATAAAAAGGGGGGTCTCGGTACAAAAAAGTGATGCCAGGTGAGTATTTATGTCGAAAATATTAAATAAATCGTAATTTAGAAGAAATTTGGCAAAAAATCGTTAAAAACTATGTTTTTACTATACAAAATTTGTACGGAACGGTTTACTTATACAACGGGGTGTATTATCTAGCGTATGCGAACAAAAGTCGACTCAATTTGTACAAAAATTTTTGATGTTCGAACAAAATGTATGAAAAATTCGATGGTATAAGGTAACCTCGGTTTAGGTACCGTCACAGAATAAAGTCAATAAAAAATCGATATAATTCAAAAACTACTGAACCCACACTGGCAAATGGGGTGTCCAGGGATGCAGCACAGTCAGTATTACCAGAAAAAGTAAACACCGACACGGTCAAAGGGAAAAATTTGGAGATTTTAAATAAAAAGTGCTGTTTTGTATGAAGAAATTGACAATTTTGAAAGAAAAGTTAAGTTAATTTGGAAACTATTGAATCTACTGAAATAAACTATGGGAATAAAAGATGCGGCTTAACGTGTTCTAAAAGAAAAACGTAAAAGCCGATCAGTCGTTATGGGAAAATTTCGATTTTTGATCTAAAGTTTGTGAAAAAAGTTAAGTTTTGTATATTAATATGTATATTTTTATGTTTTCAGGTGCAATTTTTTGCCGATTTCCTACGGGAAAGCGGCAAAAGGATGCAGGACCGCGGCCAGAACGAAGCTAGATCAATAAAAAGGGGGGTCTCGGTACAAAAAAGTGATGCCAGGTGAGTATTTATGTCGAAAATATTAAATAAATCGTAATTTAGAAGAAATTTGGCAAAAAATCGTTAAAAACTATGTTTTTACTATACAAAATTTGTACGGAACGGTTTACTTATACAACGGGGTGTATTATCTAGCGTATGCGAACAAAAGTCGACTCAATTTGTACAAAAATTTTTGATGTTCGAACAAAATGTATGAAAAATTCGATGGTATAAGGTAACCTCGGTTTAGGTACCGTCACAGAATAAAGTCAATAAAAAATCGATATAATTCAAAAACTACTGAACCCACACTGGCAAATGGGGTGTCCAGGGATGCAGCACAGTCAGTATTACCAGAAAAAGTAAACACCGACACGGTCAAAGGGAAAAATTTGGAGATTTTAAATAAAAAGTGCTGTTTTGTATGAAGAAATTGACAATTTTGAAAGAAAAGTTAAGTTAATTTGGAAACTATTGAATCTACTGAAATAAACTATGGGAATAAAAGATGCGGCTTAACGTGTTCTAAAAGAAAAACGTAAAAGCCGATCAGTCGTTATGGGAAAATTTCGATTTTTGATCTAAAGTTTGTGAAAAAAGTTAAGTTTTGTATATTAATATGTATATTTTTATGTTTTCAGGTGCAATTTTTTGCCGATTTCCTACGGGAAAGCGGCAAAAGGATGCAGGACCGCGGCCAGAACGAAGCTAGATCAATAAAAAGGGGGGTCTCGGTACAAAAAAGTGATGCCAGGTGAGTATTTATGTCGAAAATATTAAATAAATCGTAATTTAGAAGAAATTTGGCAAAAAATCGTTAAAAACTATGTTTTTACTATACAAAATTTGTACGGAACGGTTTACTTATACAACGGGGTGTATTATCTAGCGTATGCGAACAAAAGTCGACTCAATTTGTACAAAAATTTTTGATGTTCGAACAAAATGTATGAAAAATTCGATGGTATAAGGTAACCTCGGTTTAGGTACCGTCACAGAATAAAGTCAATAAAAAATCGATATAATTCAAAAACTACTGAACCCACACTGGCAAATGGGGTGTCCAGGGATGCAGCACAGTCAGTATTACCAGAAAAAGTAAACACCGACACGGTCAAAGGGAAAAATTTGGAGATTTTAAATAAAAAGTGCTGTTTTGTATGAAGAAATTGACAATTTTGAAAGAAAAGTTAAGTTAATTTGGAAACTATTGAATCTACTGAAATAAACTATGGGAATAAAAGATGCGGCTTAACGTGTTCTAAAAGAAAAACGTAAAAGCCGATCAGTCGTTATGGGAAAATTTCGATTTTTGATCTAAAGTTTGTGAAAAAAGTTAAGTTTTGTATATTAATATGTATATTTTTATGTTTTCAGGTGCAATTTTTTGCCGATTTCCTACGGGAAAGCGGCAAAAGGATGCAGGACCGCGGCCAGAACGAAGCTAGATCAATAAAAAGGGGGGTCTCGGTACAAAAAAGTGATGCCAGGTGAGTATTTATGTCGAAAATATTAAATAAATCGTAATTTAGAAGAAATTTGGCAAAAAATCGTTAAAAACTATGTTTTTACTATACAAAATTTGTACGGAACGGTTTACTTATACAACGGGGTGTATTATCTAGCGTATGCGAACAAAAGTCGACTCAATTTGTACAAAAATTTTTGATGTTCGAACAAAATGTATGAAAAATTCGATGGTATAAGGTAACCTCGGTTTAGGTACCGTCACAGAATAAAGTCAATAAAAAATCGATATAATTCAAAAACTACTGAACCCACACTGGCAAATGGGGTGTCCAGGGATGCAGCACAGTCAGTATTACCAGAAAAAGTAAACACCGACACGGTCAAAGGGAAAAATTTGGAGATTTTAAATAAAAAGTGCTGTTTTGTATGAAGAAATTGACAATTTTGAAAGAAAAGTTAAGTTAATTTGGAAACTATTGAATCTACTGAAATAAACTATGGGAATAAAAGATGCGGCTTAACGTGTTCTAAAAGAAAAACGTAAAAGCCGATCAGTCGTTATGGGAAAATTTCGATTTTTGATCTAAAGTTTGTGAAAAAAGTTAAGTTTTGTATATTAATATGTATATTTTTATGTTTTCAGGTGCAATTTTTTGCCGATTTCCTACGGGAAAGCGGCAAAAGGATGCAGGACCGCGGCCAGAACGAAGCTAGATCAATAAAAAGGGGGGTCTCGGTACAAAAAAGTGATGCCAGGTGAGTATTTATGTCGAAAATATTAAATAAATCGTAATTTAGAAGAAATTTGGCAAAAAATCGTTAAAAACTATGTTTTTACTATACAAAATTTGTACGGAACGGTTTACTTATACAACGGGGTGTATTATCTAGCGTATGCGAACAAAAGTCGACTCAATTTGTACAAAAATTTTTGATGTTCGAACAAAATGTATGAAAAATTCGATGGTATAAGGTAACCTCGGTTTAGGTACCGTCACAGAATAAAGTCAATAAAAAATCGATATAATTCAAAAACTACTGAACCCACACTGGCAAATGGGGTGTCCAGGGATGCAGCACAGTCAGTATTACCAGAAAAAGTAAACACCGACACGGTCAAAGGGAAAAATTTGGAGATTTTAAATAAAAAGTGCTGTTTTGTATGAAGAAATTGACAATTTTGAAAGAAAAGTTAAGTTAATTTGGAAACTATTGAATCTACTGAAATAAACTATGGGAATAAAAGATGCGGCTTAACGTGTTCTAAAAGAAAAACGTAAAAGCCGATCAGTCGTTATGGGAAAATTTCGATTTTTGATCTAAAGTTTGTGAAAAAAGTTAAGTTTTGTATATTAATATGTATATTTTTATGTTTTCAGGTGCAATTTTTTGCCGATTTCCTACGGGAAAGCGGCAAAAGGATGCAGGACCGCGGCCAGAACGAAGCTAGATCAATAAAAAGGGGGGTCTCGGTACAAAAAAGTGATGCCAGGTGAGTATTTATGTCGAAAATATTAAATAAATCGTAATTTAGAAGAAATTTGGCAAAAAATCGTTAAAAACTATGTTTTTACTATACAAAATTTGTACGGAACGGTTTACTTATACAACGGGGTGTATTATCTAGCGTATGCGAACAAAAGTCGACTCAATTTGTACAAAAATTTTTGATGTTCGAACAAAATGTATGAAAAATTCGATGGTATAAGGTAACCTCGGTTTAGGTACCGTCACAGAATAAAGTCAATAAAAAATCGATATAATTCAAAAACTACTGAACCCACACTGGCAAATGGGGTGTCCAGGGATGCAGCACAGTCAGTATTACCAGAAAAAGTAAACACCGACACGGTCAAAGGGAAAAATTTGGAGATTTTAAATAAAAAGTGCTGTTTTGTATGAAGAAATTGACAATTTTGAAAGAAAAGTTAAGTTAATTTGGAAACTATTGAATCTACTGAAATAAACTATGGGAATAAAAGATGCGGCTTAACGTGTTCTAAAAGAAAAACGTAAAAGCCGATCAGTCGTTATGGGAAAATTTCGATTTTTGATCTAAAGTTTGTGAAAAAAGTTAAGTTTTGTATATTAATATGTATATTTTTATGTTTTCAGGTGCAATTTTTTGCCGATTTCCTACGGGAAAGCGGCAAAAGGATGCAGGACCGCGGCCAGAACGAAGCTAGATCAATAAAAAGGGGGGTCTCGGTACAAAAAAGTGATGCCAGGTGAGTATTTATGTCGAAAATATTAAATAAATCGTAATTTAGAAGAAATTTGGCAAAAAATCGTTAAAAACTATGTTTTTACTATACAAAATTTGTACGGAACGGTTTACTTATACAACGGGGTGTATTATCTAGCGTATGCGAACAAAAGTCGACTCAATTTGTACAAAAATTTTTGATGTTCGAACAAAATGTATGAAAAATTCGATGGTATAAGGTAACCTCGGTTTAGGTACCGTCACAGAATAAAGTCAATAAAAAATCGATATAATTCAAAAACTACTGAACCCACACTGGCAAATGGGGTGTCCAGGGATGCAGCACAGTCAGTATTACCAGAAAAAGTAAACACCGACACGGTCAAAGGGAAAAATTTGGAGATTTTAAATAAAAAGTGCTGTTTTGTATGAAGAAATTGACAATTTTGAAAGAAAAGTTAAGTTAATTTGGAAACTATTGAATCTACTGAAATAAACTATGGGAATAAAAGATGCGGCTTAACGTGTTCTAAAAGAAAAACGTAAAAGCCGATCAGTCGTTATGGGAAAATTTCGATTTTTGATCTAAAGTTTGTGAAAAAAGTTAAGTTTTGTATATTAATATGTATATTTTTATGTTTTCAGGTGCAATTTTTTGCCGATTTCCTACGGGAAAGCGGCAAAAGGATGCAGGACCGCGGCCAGAACGAAGCTAGATCAATAAAAAGGGGGGTCTCGGTACAAAAAAGTGATGCCAGGTGAGTATTTATGTCGAAAATATTAAATAAATCGTAATTTAGAAGAAATTTGGCAAAAAATCGTTAAAAACTATGTTTTTACTATACAAAATTTGTACGGAACGGTTTACTTATACAACGGGGTGTATTATCTAGCGTATGCGAACAAAAGTCGACTCAATTTGTACAAAAATTTTTGATGTTCGAACAAAATGTATGAAAAATTCGATGGTATAAGGTAACCTCGGTTTAGGTACCGTCACAGAATAAAGTCAATAAAAAATCGATATAATTCAAAAACTACTGAACCCACACTGGCAAATGGGGTGTCCAGGGATGCAGCACAGTCAGTATTACCAGAAAAAGTAAACACCGACACGGTCAAAGGGAAAAATTTGGAGATTTTAAATAAAAAGTGCTGTTTTGTATGAAGAAATTGACAATTTTGAAAGAAAAGTTAAGTTAATTTGGAAACTATTGAATCTACTGAAATAAACTATGGGAATAAAAGATGCGGCTTAACGTGTTCTAAAAGAAAAACGTAAAAGCCGATCAGTCGTTATGGGAAAATTTCGATTTTTGATCTAAAGTTTGTGAAAAAAGTTAAGTTTTGTATATTAATATGTATATTTTTATGTTTTCAGGTGCAATTTTTTGCCGATTTCCTACGGGAAAGCGGCAAAAGGATGCAGGACCGCGGCCAGAACGAAGCTAGATCAATAAAAAGGGGGGTCTCGGTACAAAAAAGTGATGCCAGGTGAGTATTTATGTCGAAAATATTAAATAAATCGTAATTTAGAAGAAATTTGGCAAAAAATCGTTAAAAACTATGTTTTTACTATACAAAATTTGTACGGAACGGTTTACTTATACAACGGGGTGTATTATCTAGCGTATGCGAACAAAAGTCGACTCAATTTGTACAAAAATTTTTGATGTTCGAACAAAATGTATGAAAAATTCGATGGTATAAGGTAACCTCGGTTTAGGTACCGTCACAGAATAAAGTCAATAAAAAATCGATATAATTCAAAAACTACTGAACCCACACTGGCAAATGGGGTGTCCAGGGATGCAGCACAGTCAGTATTACCAGAAAAAGTAAACACCGACACGGTCAAAGGGAAAAATTTGGAGATTTTAAATAAAAAGTGCTGTTTTGTATGAAGAAATTGACAATTTTGAAAGAAAAGTTAAGTTAATTTGGAAACTATTGAATCTACTGAAATAAACTATGGGAATAAAAGATGCGGCTTAACGTGTTCTAAAAGAAAAACGTAAAAGCCGATCAGTCGTTATGGGAAAATTTCGATTTTTGATCTAAAGTTTGTGAAAAAAGTTAAGTTTTGTATATTAATATGTATATTTTTATGTTTTCAGGTGCAATTTTTTGCCGATTTCCTACGGGAAAGCGGCAAAAGGATGCAGGACCGCGGCCAGAACGAAGCTAGATCAATAAAAAGGGGGGTCTCGGTACAAAAAAGTGATGCCAGGTGAGTATTTATGTCGAAAATATTAAATAAATCGTAATTTAGAAGAAATTTGGCAAAAAATCGTTAAAAACTATGTTTTTACTATACAAAATTTGTACGGAACGGTTTACTTATACAACGGGGTGTATTATCTAGCGTATGCGAACAAAAGTCGACTCAATTTGTACAAAAATTTTTGATGTTCGAACAAAATGTATGAAAAATTCGATGGTATAAGGTAACCTCGGTTTAGGTACCGTCACAGAATAAAGTCAATAAAAAATCGATATAATTCAAAAACTACTGAACCCACACTGGCAAATGGGGTGTCCAGGGATGCAGCACAGTCAGTATTACCAGAAAAAGTAAACACCGACACGGTCAAAGGGAAAAATTTGGAGATTTTAAATAAAAAGTGCTGTTTTGTATGAAGAAATTGACAATTTTGAAAGAAAAGTTAAGTTAATTTGGAAACTATTGAATCTACTGAAATAAACTATGGGAATAAAAGATGCGGCTTAACGTGTTCTAAAAGAAAAACGTAAAAGCCGATCAGTCGTTATGGGAAAATTTCGATTTTTGATCTAAAGTTTGTGAAAAAAGTTAAGTTTTGTATATTAATATGTATATTTTTATGTTTTCAGGTGCAATTTTTTGCCGATTTCCTACGGGAAAGCGGCAAAAGGATGCAGGACCGCGGCCAGAACGAAGCTAGATCAATAAAAAGGGGGGTCTCGGTACAAAAAAGTGATGCCAGGTGAGTATTTATGTCGAAAATATTAAATAAATCGTAATTTAGAAGAAATTTGGCAAAAAATCGTTAAAAACTATGTTTTTACTATACAAAATTTGTACGGAACGGTTTACTTATACAACGGGGTGTATTATCTAGCGTATGCGAACAAAAGTCGACTCAATTTGTACAAAAATTTTTGATGTTCGAACAAAATGTATGAAAAATTCGATGGTATAAGGTAACCTCGGTTTAGGTACCGTCACAGAATAAAGTCAATAAAAAATCGATATAATTCAAAAACTACTGAACCCACACTGGCAAATGGGGTGTCCAGGGATGCAGCACAGTCAGTATTACCAGAAAAAGTAAACACCGACACGGTCAAAGGGAAAAATTTGGAGATTTTAAATAAAAAGTGCTGTTTTGTATGAAGAAATTGACAATTTTGAAAGAAAAGTTAAGTTAATTTGGAAACTATTGAATCTACTGAAATAAACTATGGGAATAAAAGATGCGGCTTAACGTGTTCTAAAAGAAAAACGTAAAAGCCGATCAGTCGTTATGGGAAAATTTCGATTTTTGATCTAAAGTTTGTGAAAAAAGTTAAGTTTTGTATATTAATATGTATATTTTTATGTTTTCAGGTGCAATTTTTTGCCGATTTCCTACGGGAAAGCGGCAAAAGGATGCAGGACCGCGGCCAGAACGAAGCTAGATCAATAAAAAGGGGGGTCTCGGTACAAAAAAGTGATGCCAGGTGAGTATTTATGTCGAAAATATTAAATAAATCGTAATTTAGAAGAAATTTGGCAAAAAATCGTTAAAAACTATGTTTTTACTATACAAAATTTGTACGGAACGGTTTACTTATACAACGGGGTGTATTATCTAGCGTATGCGAACAAAAGTCGACTCAATTTGTACAAAAATTTTTGATGTTCGAACAAAATGTATGAAAAATTCGATGGTATAAGGTAACCTCGGTTTAGGTACCGTCACAGAATAAAGTCAATAAAAAATCGATATAATTCAAAAACTACTGAACCCACACTGGCAAATGGGGTGTCCAGGGATGCAGCACAGTCAGTATTACCAGAAAAAGTAAACACCGACACGGTCAAAGGGAAAAATTTGGAGATTTTAAATAAAAAGTGCTGTTTTGTATGAAGAAATTGACAATTTTGAAAGAAAAGTTAAGTTAATTTGGAAACTATTGAATCTACTGAAATAAACTATGGGAATAAAAGATGCGGCTTAACGTGTTCTAAAAGAAAAACGTAAAAGCCGATCAGTCGTTATGGGAAAATTTCGATTTTTGATCTAAAGTTTGTGAAAAAAGTTAAGTTTTGTATATTAATATGTATATTTTTATGTTTTCAGGTGCAATTTTTTGCCGATTTCCTACGGGAAAGCGGCAAAAGGATGCAGGACCGCGGCCAGAACGAAGCTAGATCAATAAAAAGGGGGGTCTCGGTACAAAAAAGTGATGCCAGGTGAGTATTTATGTCGAAAATATTAAATAAATCGTAATTTAGAAGAAATTTGG
Source organism: Acrobasis consociella (assembly GCA_963555685.1). Lineage (NCBI taxonomy): Eukaryota > Metazoa > Arthropoda > Insecta > Lepidoptera > Pyralidae > Acrobasis > Acrobasis consociella. Next base: position 40,289 of record CAUVWO010000007.1, on the reverse strand, counting down.
CAAAAAATCGTTAAAAACTATGTTTTTACTATACAAAATTTGTACGGAACGGTTTACTTATACAACGGGGTGTATTATCTAGCGTATGCGAACAAAAGTCGACTCAATTTGTACAAAAATTTTTGATGTTCGAACAAAATGTATGAAAAATTCGATGGTATAAGGTAACCTCGGTTTAGGTACCGTCACAGAATAAAGTCAATAAAAAATCGATATAATTCAAAAACTACTGAACCCACACTGGCAAATGGGGTGTCCAGGGATGCAGCACAGTCAGTATTACCAGAAAAAGTAAACACCGACACGGTCAAAGGGAAAAATTTGGAGATTTTAAATAAAAAGTGCTGTTTTGTATGAAGAAATTGACAATTTTGAAAGAAAAGTTAAGTTAATTTGGAAACTATTGAATCTACTGAAATAAACTATGGGAATAAAAGATGCGGCTTAACGTGTTCTAAAAGAAAAACGTAAAAGCCGATCAGTCGTTATGGGAAAATTTCGATTTTTGATCTAAAGTTTGTGAAAAAAGTTAAGTTTTGTATATTAATATGTATATTTTTATGTTTTCAGGTGCAATTTTTTGCCGATTTCCTACGGGAAAGCGGCAAAAGGATGCAGGACCGCGGCCAGAACGAAGCTAGATCAATAAAAAGGGGGGTCTCGGTACAAAAAAGTGATGCCAGGTGAGTATTTATGTCGAAAATATTAAATAAATCGTAATTTAGAAGAAATTTGGCAAAAAATCGTTAAAAACTATGTTTTTACTATACAAAATTTGTACGGAACGGTTTACTTATACAACGGGGTGTATTATCTAGCGTATGCGAACAAAAGTCGACTCAATTTGTACAAAAATTTTTGATGTTCGAACAAAATGTATGAAAAATTCGATGGTATAAGGTAACCTCGGTTTAGGTACCGTCACAGAATAAAGTCAATAAAAAATCGATATAATTCAAAAACTACTGAACCCACACTGGCAAATGGGGTGTCCAGGGATGCAGCACAGTCAGTATTACCAGAAAAAGTAAACACCGACACGGTCAAAGGGAAAAATTTGGAGATTTTAAATAAAAAGTGCTGTTTTGTATGAAGAAATTGACAATTTTGAAAGAAAAGTTAAGTTAATTTGGAAACTATTGAATCTACTGAAATAAACTATGGGAATAAAAGATGCGGCTTAACGTGTTCTAAAAGAAAAACGTAAAAGCCGATCAGTCGTTATGGGAAAATTTCGATTTTTGATCTAAAGTTTGTGAAAAAAGTTAAGTTTTGTATATTAATATGTATATTAAATTACTGGACCGTCATTGGAAGCTTTTAATATGAGATAGCATTTCCGTTTCCGTCGATTTCATATCAGTTTTCGTACTCTTTAGCCTGTAAGTTCCGGTCCAGTGGCGCCACCTGGCGGCGTGTCACGGTTAGTTTACTTGAAAAACGTGCCGCGCCATTTTTGTTCATTGGCGTTTTGTATTCCGTCGATTAAACATCTAAGTAGCAGCTCTGCTCGACGTCTGTTACAAAATAAAAAAAAAAAAATATATTTTAGAAGTGATCAAATCTAGTTACAAAGTGAGTGATAATAGTTTGCAGTGCAGAAAACCGTAAGTACTGTTATAATTTCTAGATTAACTAGATTAATGATCAAAATCGAGATGTTCTTGTTGTTTTTGTGATCTTATTTTTAACGGTTTTTGCCGTTCGGATCACAAATAATAATTCGTACTCTGTATAGTTTGAATGATATAAATACTGATGTTTTATATATTATTCGATCCTATATGTCCTTTCTTTTGATGATACCCTCAGTATTAGTAAAATATAATTATTTTATTGTAACGTCTCTGATAGATTATGGACACAAATACGGAAGCCGGCCCGAGTGGCGAGGCTCGCAAGCGTAAGCGGGCGTCTAGCAGCTCCAGCTCCAGTAGTACCAGCAACGACTCGTCTAGCTCCGTGAGCGGCGAACAAGGGAAGCGGTCTAAGCGCGTCCGGTCTAGAAAGTCTAAACGCAGTCGGCATTCTAGGCGAATGATCGACAAACTTTTTAAGGAAATGGGTGAGTTGCGAAAGCATTTGTCAAATTCTAATAATAAAAAGTCAATTTGTCATGATCACGACAATGTATCACTTTGTTCAGAGGTTAGTGGGGCGTTATATGAAGACGATAACGTTGCCTTCGCATGCGATAATGCTGCCCTTGCTTCCGATAATGTCGATCTCACTTCCGGCTTAAACCCTGAAGTGTCGAACACATCTGGTTTCACCTTTGATTTAGAGACAAAGTTAAAAGAACCATCTGTCCCCAAAACTCCGGACAATTATTTAGAAATGCTTAAAAATGTACAGCGTTTGGGCTCGACCACGTGGTCGGATGTAAGATATTCTGACACGCAGAAATTATACAATCACACTCCTGGTTTTATAGACTTGGAAGCCAATGAGGAAGTTAAGATGTATGACAATACACGTCATGCTGCCTATTCTGACAAATCGTATGCGGCTTTAACTTTCTGTGTACTGAAACAAAAAGAAACCTTGCAAGAAAGCGTACGTAATCTTTTGTCTTGGGTTAAAAATTCTGATTTTATTAGCTACGATAATTTGAGTGCAAAGGTCGAGGAGTTATTTCAAAAGGGTGACTTGCAAAAGGTTTCCTCAGACCTACTGCAGTTAGTTTGTGGTCACCGGGCAGAAAGTATCGAAATAAGACGCGAGTCCATCTCAAGTCAAATTAAAGACCCATTGATTAAAGCAGCAGTTAATAAAATACCACCTTCACATACCCATTTGTTTGACTCTGACCGACTCACTGCCGTTTTAGAAAAAGCTGGGGGGGTCCGTAAAGCCTTTTGGCCCATTAAAACTGAACCTTCCTCTCAAGCGAAATCTTGTCAATCTATCAGCCGTCCCTCGCGGGGACAAGGCGTTCGACATTCAACAGTTCCATCGCGTGGAACTCAAAATTGTTTTTATGAACCAGGTTCATGCATGCACAATATGCCACTGCAGACCTGTAATAATACACCCTCGCGGGGTGGACACCAGCGATTTACCTCTGGCAAAGGGCAATCCTTTCATCACCAATATGAACAGCCTTATTCCAATGGGAAAGGCTCATATCACAACCACAATCGAGGCTCGCGGCCATACCGTGGTTCCTTTCGAGGGCGTTCAGGACCTAACAATCAAAAAAGTGCCAAAGGCAACCATAAAAGTCAAAAACAATGACTCGAAGCCTTTTCGAGCAGGTCAATTAGCTCAACACCTCTCACAGTGGATAAAAATGGGAGCACCAGAAATAATTTTAAGATTGATTCAAGGTTACAGGATACCATTTATTCGAAAACCTCCTCTAGTACACCCTACTGTTGTCAAAAGTCACATTCAAACTCCCATGTCGGACGAAATGTCTTTAATTATCCACAAAATGAAACGGCAAGGCATTCTAAAAATAGCTCAAGTGTCACGAAGTTTCATATCCCCGATGTTCTTAGTTCCCAAATCGGACGGGTCAGCCAGACCAGTTTTCAACCTGAAAGCTCTGAACAGATTTATAAATACAGAAACCTTTCACTTGATAAATGTACACCGCCTCCCGGGGTTCCTACAACCCAGAGATTACATGAGCAAAATCGATCTGTCTCAGGCCTATTTTCATTTGAGCATCAAAAAGTCGCACAGACGCTTTCTTCGCCTAATTTACGATCAAGAGTTATTGGAAATGACTTGCCTACCCTTTGGCCTAAGTACAGCGCCAAAGACGTTCTCAATTCTCACCAATTGGGTTGCTCAAATTCTAAGAGAGAGATGGAATATCCGCATTCTAGTATACCTCGACGATTTTTTAATTGTCCACCAGGATGCCAACATCCTTCGAGAGCATATACGTCTAACTGTACAAACCTTAGTAACACTAGGTTGGCAAGTCAATTTCGAAAAGTCTGTACTTTTCCCTCAGAAAAACATTGTTTACCTCGGAGTAATGTGGAATCCCTGGGACAATTTAAAAACCTTGCCATCGGAGAAAATTGCTGTCATTATTCAAGAAATACAGATAATTCTGCACGAACAGAAAGCGACCTTAAAAACGCTTCAAAAAATTGCCGGCCGGCTAAATTTTGCAAGTTACGTTGTTCCGCGAGGACGGCTCAATCATCGCCACTTACTAAGGTTCATGCATACGTTACCGGAAAGGTCATCGAAGACTTACCCAATACCTCATCAAGTATTGGAGGAGCTAGAATGGTGGACAAACAATTGTCACTTATCAACTCCCCTGCATTACCCTCCTCCTATGAACTTTCTGACAACGGATGCATCGGACCTGGCGTGGGGTGCACAGCTAAACAATGTGGCGTTGTCGGGAATCTGGACCCACAAAGAGCAGTGCCTACACAGCAACCAAAAGGAAATGCTGGCAATATTGTACGCCTTACAGAATCAAGTTCATTTCCTGAGGGGCAGCTCAGTACTCATACAGTGCGACAACAAGACTGCAGTCGCATATTTACGAAAGGAAGGAGGCACAAAGTCGTTAGCGTTGATGGAAATTACTTATCAGATTTTGAATTTAATAGATTACAATCAAATTCACATAGACATTCACCACATCCCAGGGAATTACAACAACTATGCCGATCGTCTGTCACGTCATCGCCCTCCTCCGGAGTGGCACCTGTCTCCATCATGCACAAAAAGAATATTTGCCAAATGGGGAACCCCTGTCATAGACTTATTCGCCTCAGCAACGGCTCATGTCGTAGAGAATTATGTTTCTCGAGACCTGAGGGATGCGGGAGCCATCTTTCACGATGCCTTCAGCGTACCCTGGCACTATCCCCTGGCGTGGGTGTTTCCGCCGCCATTTCTGGTCCCGAAGGTAATAGCACACCTAAATCAATCCACGGGAATATATCTTCTAGTAGTACCTCGATGGAGAAAAGTGTTTTGGCGGGTGGAACTGAAGAATCGAGCACTTGCAGCACCGTACACGCTGAGAAACCTGCAGAAGCATCTCATGGACACATCAACAGGGTCTCCACCCCAGAACGTAGAGAAAATAATCCTCGAAGTCTGGAAATGTGGGGGTGGGGCGACGTAGTTTCAACATGGAACAATGAACAATTGTCACTTCTTAAAAATTCCTGGCGCCAGTCTACTTTGAAAACATACAAAGTAGCTTGGGATCGATGGTTGTCTTGGTGTATTACAAAAAAGGTTGACGTCAAAAACCCTTCAGGTTCACAGCTTGCACAGTTTCTATCAGACTTATATTTAATTAATAAACTCTCTTATAATACCATACTCCTTCACAAGTCTGTAGTTTCTACGTTGTGTAACACAGAAACATCTGGTCATTTAAGTTCACATGTATTAGTAAGGCACATTTTAAAGTCGATATCTATTAAAAGCCCAAAAACCTCTAAGCCACCAGTCTGGGATACCAGTAAAATAGTGTCGTTCATATCTACATACACAATTGATAGTAACAATTTGTTTCAAACTGTTCGTCACACTGCTATATTGTTACTCTTGTGCTCGGGAAGGAGAATTCACGATTTAACTCTGCTTCAAGTTGATCCTAGTCACTATATAAAATCAGAGAATAATATTATTTTTTGGCCGCAATATGGATCCAAAACGGATTGCCATGACTATCAGCAATCCGGATGGAAAATTATTAAAAATAATAGTAATCAGAAATTAGATCCTTTCTTTTGGGTAGAAAAGACTGTGTCAATCTTAAAAGAAAGACGTGATAAAGCAAGATCTCTTAATTTATTTGTCACCATTAAGGGTGAGCCAAAATCTGCATCACGTGCAGTAATCGCCAATTGGATAAAAACTCTTTTCAAGGAAGCTAACATCGACGCTCCTCCGGGAAGTGTTCGCTCGGCTGTCGCTTCCAAATGTTGGTGGGAGAATCATTCCCTTGATGAAATCATGGCTCGTGGAAATTGGCGATCAGCCGACACTTTTAAACGTTTCTATAGGCGAGAAGTAAATCGGAACGTTGATTCAATTAATGTTAATCAATTATTTCAATCAATAAATTAGTAATTACTTCGTTTTGTACAGTTGATGCATAAGATTTACTATAAATAACTAATTTAATATGTAATAAACTTGATACAGTAATTGAATTATTAAGATTAGATACATTTTGTTTTGATTATAATATCATACGTTATATTGTCAATACAATGTAAAAACGAGCATGAATAAAACGAGTGATTCTAGAAATCTATGTTTATTTTGCTACTAAATCACATTGGCGTTAATCTCTTTCCCCATGTTACATGCATCACATGTGTGGCGTCACCAGGCGATAACAAACAGGTCTCATATTAAAAGCTTCCAATGACGGTCCAGTAATTTAATAGCAGCGTTTTACCTGAAATAAAACGCTTATTAAAATACTTACCTCATTGGAAGCTTTGGTTTAATTTCTGCCTGGTTAATTGAGCCAATGAACAAAAATGGCGCGGCACGTTTTTCAAGTAAACTAACCGTGACACGCCGCCAGGTGGCGCCACTGGACCGGAACTTACAGGCTAAAGAGTACGAAAACTGATATGAAATCGACGGAAACGGAAATGCTATCTCATATTAAAAGCTTCCAATGAGGTAAGTATTTTAATAAGCGTTTTATTTCAGGTAAAACGCTGCTATTTTTATGTTTTCAGGTGCAATTTTTTGCCGATTTCCTACGGGAAAGCGGCAAAAGGATGCAGGACCGCGGCCAGAACGAAGCTAGATCAATAAAAAGGGGGGTCTCGGTACAAAAAAGTGATGCCAGGTGAGTATTTATGTCGAAAATATTAAATAAATCGTAATTTAGAAGAAATTTGGCAAAAAATCGTTAAAAACTATGTTTTTACTATACAAAATTTGTACGGAACGGTTTACTTATACAACGGGGTGTATTATCTAGCGTATGCGAACAAAAGTCGACTCAATTTGTACAAAAATTTTTGATGTTCGAACAAAATGTATGAAAAATTCGATGGTATAAGGTAACCTCGGTTTAGGTACCGTCACAGAATAAAGTCAATAAAAAATCGATATAATTCAAAAACTACTGAACCCACACTGGCAAATGGGGTGTCCAGGGATGCAGCACAGTCAGTATTACCAGAAAAAGTAAACACCGACACGGTCAAAGGGAAAAATTTGGAGATTTTAAATAAAAAGTGCTGTTTTGTATGAAGAAATTGACAATTTTGAAAGAAAAGTTAAGTTAATTTGGAAACTATTGAATCTACTGAAATAAACTATGGGAATAAAAGATGCGGCTTAACGTGTTCTAAAAGAAAAACGTAAAAGCCGATCAGTCGTTATGGGAAAATTTCGATTTTTGATCTAAAGTTTGTGAAAAAAGTTAAGTTTTGTATATTAATATGTATATTTTTATGTTTTCAGGTGCAATTTTTTGCCGATTTCCTACGGGAAAGCGGCAAAAGGATGCAGGACCGCGGCCAGAACGAAGCTAGATCAATAAAAAGGGGGGTCTCGGTACAAAAAAGTGATGCCAGGTGAGTATTTATGTCGAAAATATTAAATAAATCGTAATTTAGAAGAAATTTGGCAAAAAATCGTTAAAAACTATGTTTTTACTATACAAAATTTGTACGGAACGGTTTACTTATACAACGGGGTGTATTATCTAGCGTATGCGAACAAAAGTCGACTCAATTTGTACAAAAATTTTTGATGTTCGAACAAAATGTATGAAAAATTCGATGGTATAAGGTAACCTCGGTTTAGGTACCGTCACAGAATAAAGTCAATAAAAAATCGATATAATTCAAAAACTACTGAACCCACACTGGCAAATGGGGTGTCCAGGGATGCAGCACAGTCAGTATTACCAGAAAAAGTAAACACCGACACGGTCAAAGGGAAAAATTTGGAGATTTTAAATAAAAAGTGCTGTTTTGTATGAAGAAATTGACAATTTTGAAAGAAAAGTTAAGTTAATTTGGAAACTATTGAATCTACTGAAATAAACTATGGGAATAAAAGATGCGGCTTAACGTGTTCTAAAAGAAAAACGTAAAAGCCGATCAGTCGTTATGGGAAAATTTCGATTTTTGATCTAAAGTTTGTGAAAAAAGTTAAGTTTTGTATATTAATATGTATATTTTTATGTTTTCAGGTGCAATTTTTTGCCGATTTCCTACGGGAAAGCGGCAAAAGGATGCAGGACCGCGGCCAGAACGAAGCTAGATCAATAAAAAGGGGGGTCTCGGTACAAAAAAGTGATGCCAGGTGAGTATTTATGTCGAAAATATTAAATAAATCGTAATTTAGAAGAAATTTGGCAAAAAATCGTTAAAAACTATGTTTTTACTATACAAAATTTGTACGGAACGGTTTACTTATACAACGGGGTGTATTATCTAGCGTATGCGAACAAAAGTCGACTCAATTTGTACAAAAATTTTTGATGTTCGAACAAAATGTATGAAAAATTCGATGGTATAAGGTAACCTCGGTTTAGGTACCGTCACAGAATAAAGTCAATAAAAAATCGATATAATTCAAAAACTACTGAACCCACACTGGCAAATGGGGTGTCCAGGGATGCAGCACAGTCAGTATTACCAGAAAAAGTAAACACCGACACGGTCAAAGGGAAAAATTTGGAGATTTTAAATAAAAAGTGCTGTTTTGTATGAAGAAATTGACAATTTTGAAAGAAAAGTTAAGTTAATTTGGAAACTATTGAATCTACTGAAATAAACTATGGGAATAAAAGATGCGGCTTAACGTGTTCTAAAAGAAAAACGTAAAAGCCGATCAGTCGTTATGGGAAAATTTCGATTTTTGATCTAAAGTTTGTGAAAAAAGTTAAGTTTTGTATATTAATATGTATATTTTTATGTTTTCAGGTGCAATTTTTTGCCGATTTCCTACGGGAAAGCGGCAAAAGGATGCAGGACCGCGGCCAGAACGAAGCTAGATCAATAAAAAGGGGGGTCTCGGTACAAAAAAGTGATGCCAGGTGAGTATTTATGTCGAAAATATTAAATAAATCGTAATTTAGAAGAAATTTGGCAAAAAATCGTTAAAAACTATGTTTTTACTATACAAAATTTGTACGGAACGGTTTACTTATACAACGGGGTGTATTATCTAGCGTATGCGAACAAAAGTCGACTCAATTTGTACAAAAATTTTTGATGTTCGAACAAAATGTATGAAAAATTCGATGGTATAAGGTAACCTCGGTTTAGGTACCGTCACAGAATAAAGTCAATAAAAAATCGATATAATTCAAAAACTACTGAACCCACACTGGCAAATGGGGTGTCCAGGGATGCAGCACAGTCAGTATTACCAGAAAAAGTAAACACCGACACGGTCAAAGGGAAAAATTTGGAGATTTTAAATAAAAAGTGCTGTTTTGTATGAAGAAATTGACAATTTTGAAAGAAAAGTTAAGTTAATTTGGAAACTATTGAATCTACTGAAATAAACTATGGGAATAAAAGATGCGGCTTAACGTGTTCTAAAAGAAAAACGTAAAAGCCGATCAGTCGTTATGGGAAAATTTCGATTTTTGATCTAAAGTTTGTGAAAAAAGTTAAGTTTTGTATATTAATATGTATATTTTTATGTTTTCAGGTGCAATTTTTTGCCGATTTCCTACGGGAAAGCGGCAAAAGGATGCAGGACCGCGGCCAGAACGAAGCTAGATCAATAAAAAGGGGGGTCTCGGTACAAAAAAGTGATGCCAGGTGAGTATTTATGTCGAAAATATTAAATAAATCGTAATTTAGAAGAAATTTGGCAAAAAATCGTTAAAAACTATGTTTTTACTATACAAAATTTGTACGGAACGGTTTACTTATACAACGGGGTGTATTATCTAGCGTATGCGAACAAAAGTCGACTCAATTTGTACAAAAATTTTTGATGTTCGAACAAAATGTATGAAAAATTCGATGGTATAAGGTAACCTCGGTTTAGGTACCGTCACAGAATAAAGTCAATAAAAAATCGATATAATTCAAAAACTACTGAACCCACACTGGCAAATGGGGTGTCCAGGGATGCAGCACAGTCAGTATTACCAGAAAAAGTAAACACCGACACGGTCAAAGGGAAAAATTTGGAGATTTTAAATAAAAAGTGCTGTTTTGTATGAAGAAATTGACAATTTTGAAAGAAAAGTTAAGTTAATTTGGAAACTATTGAATCTACTGAAATAAACTATGGGAATAAAAGATGCGGCTTAACGTGTTCTAAAAGAAAAACGTAAAAGCCGATCAGTCGTTATGGGAAAATTTCGATTTTTGATCTAAAGTTTGTGAAAAAAGTTAAGTTTTGTATATTAATATGTATATTTTTATGTTTTCAGGTGCAATTTTTTGCCGATTTCCTACGGGAAAGCGGCAAAAGGATGCAGGACCGCGGCCAGAACGAAGCTAGATCAATAAAAAGGGGGGTCTCGGTACAAAAAAGTGATGCCAGGTGAGTATTTATGTCGAAAATATTAAATAAATCGTAATTTAGAAGAAATTTGGCAAAAAATCGTTAAAAACTATGTTTTTACTATACAAAATTTGTACGGAACGGTTTACTTATACAACGGGGTGTATTATCTAGCGTATGCGAACAAAAGTCGACTCAATTTGTACAAAAATTTTTGATGTTCGAACAAAATGTATGAAAAATTCGATGGTATAAGGTAACCTCGGTTTAGGTACCGTCACAGAATAAAGTCAATAAAAAATCGATATAATTCAAAAACTACTGAACCCACACTGGCAAATGGGGTGTCCAGGGATGCAGCACAGTCAGTATTACCAGAAAAAGTAAACACCGACACGGTCAAAGGGAAAAATTTGGAGATTTTAAATAAAAAGTGCTGTTTTGTATGAAGAAATTGACAATTTTGAAAGAAAAGTTAAGTTAATTTGGAAACTATTGAATCTACTGAAATAAACTATGGGAATAAAAGATGCGGCTTAACGTGTTCTAAAAGAAAAACGTAAAAGCCGATCAGTCGTTATGGGAAAATTTCGATTTTTGATCTAAAGTTTGTGAAAAAAGTTAAGTTTTGTATATTAATATGTATATTTTTATGTTTTCAGGTGCAATTTTTTGCCGATTTCCTACGGGAAAGCGGCAAAAGGATGCAGGACCGCGGCCAGAACGAAGCTAGATCAATAAAAAGGGGGGTCTCGGTACAAAAAAGTGATGCCAGGTGAGTATTTATGTCGAAAATATTAAATAAATCGTAATTTAGAAGAAATTTGGCAAAAAATCGTTAAAAACTATGTTTTTACTATACAAAATTTGTACGGAACGGTTTACTTATACAACGGGGTGTATTATCTAGCGTATGCGAACAAAAGTCGACTCAATTTGTACAAAAATTTTTGATGTTCGAACAAAATGTATGAAAAATTCGATGGTATAAGGTAACCTCGGTTTAGGTACCGTCACAGAATAAAGTCAATAAAAAATCGATATAATTCAAAAACTACTGAACCCACACTGGCAAATGGGGTGTCCAGGGATGCAGCACAGTCAGTATTACCAGAAAAAGTAAACACCGACACGGTCAAAGGGAAAAATTTGGAGATTTTAAATAAAAAGTGCTGTTTTGTATGAAGAAATTGACAATTTTGAAAGAAAAGTTAAGTTAATTTGGAAACTATTGAATCTACTGAAATAAACTATGGGAATAAAAGATGCGGCTTAACGTGTTCTAAAAGAAAAACGTAAAAGCCGATCAGTCGTTATGGGAAAATTTCGATTTTTGATCTAAAGTTTGTGAAAAAAGTTAAGTTTTGTATATTAATATGTATATTTTTATGTTTTCAGGTGCAATTTTTTGCCGATTTCCTACGGGAAAGCGGCAAAAGGATGCAGGACCGCGGCCAGAACGAAGCTAGATCAATAAAAAGGGGGGTCTCGGTACAAAAAAGTGATGCCAGGTGAGTATTTATGTCGAAAATATTAAATAAATCGTAATTTAGAAGAAATTTGGCAAAAAATCGTTAAAAACTATGTTTTTACTATACAAAATTTGTACGGAACGGTTTACTTATACAACGGGGTGTATTATCTAGCGTATGCGAACAAAAGTCGACTCAATTTGTACAAAAATTTTTGATGTTCGAACAAAATGTATGAAAAATTCGATGGTATAAGGTAACCTCGGTTTAGGTACCGTCACAGAATAAAGTCAATAAAAAATCGATATAATTCAAAAACTACTGAACCCACACTGGCAAATGGGGTGTCCAGGGATGCAGCACAGTCAGTATTACCAGAAAAAGTAAACACCGACACGGTCAAAGGGAAAAATTTGGAGATTTTAAATAAAAAGTGCTGTTTTGTATGAAGAAATTGACAATTTTGAAAGAAAAGTTAAGTTAATTTGGAAACTATTGAATCTACTGAAATAAACTATGGGAATAAAAGATGCGGCTTAACGTGTTCTAAAAGAAAAACGTAAAAGCCGATCAGTCGTTATGGGAAAATTTCGATTTTTGATCTAAAGTTTGTGAAAAAAGTTAAGTTTTGTATATTAATATGTATATTTTTATGTTTTCAGGTGCAATTTTTTGCCGATTTCCTACGGGAAAGCGGCAAAAGGATGCAGGACCGCGGCCAGAACGAAGCTAGATCAATAAAAAGGGGGGTCTCGGTACAAAAAAGTGATGCCAGGTGAGTATTTATGTCGAAAATATTAAATAAATCGTAATTTAGAAGAAATTTGGCAAAAAATCGTTAAAAACTATGTTTTTACTATACAAAATTTGTACGGAACGGTTTACTTATACAACGGGGTGTATTATCTAGCGTATGCGAACAAAAGTCGACTCAATTTGTACAAAAATTTTTGATGTTCGAACAAAATGTATGAAAAATTCGATGGTATAAGGTAACCTCGGTTTAGGTACCGTCACAGAATAAAGTCAATAAAAAATCGATATAATTCAAAAACTACTGAACCCACACTGGCAAATGGGGTGTCCAGGGATGCAGCACAGTCAGTATTACCAGAAAAAGTAAACACCGACACGGTCAAAGGGAAAAATTTGGAGATTTTAAATAAAAAGTGCTGTTTTGTATGAAGAAATTGACAATTTTGAAAGAAAAGTTAAGTTAATTTGGAAACTATTGAATCTACTGAAATAAACTATGGGAATAAAAGATGCGGCTTAACGTGTTCTAAAAGAAAAACGTAAAAGCCGATCAGTCGTTATGGGAAAATTTCGATTTTTGATCTAAAGTTTGTGAAAAAAGTTAAGTTTTGTATATTAATATGTATATTTTTATGTTTTCAGGTGCAATTTTTTGCCGATTTCCTACGGGAAAGCGGCAAAAGGATGCAGGACCGCGGCCAGAACGAAGCTAGATCAATAAAAAGGGGGGTCTCGGTACAAAAAAGTGATGCCAGGTGAGTATTTATGTCGAAAATATTAAATAAATCGTAATTTAGAAGAAATTTGGCAAAAAATCGTTAAAAACTATGTTTTTACTATACAAAATTTGTACGGAACGGTTTACTTATACAACGGGGTGTATTATCTAGCGTATGCGAACAAAAGTCGACTCAATTTGTACAAAAATTTTTGATGTTCGAACAAAATGTATGAAAAATTCGATGGTATAAGGTAACCTCGGTTTAGGTACCGTCACAGAATAAAGTCAATAAAAAATCGATATAATTCAAAAACTACTGAACCCACACTGGCAAATGGGGTGTCCAGGGATGCAGCACAGTCAGTATTACCAGAAAAAGTAAACACCGACACGGTCAAAGGGAAAAATTTGGAGATTTTAAATAAAAAGTGCTGTTTTGTATGAAGAAATTGACAATTTTGAAAGAAAAGTTAAGTTAATTTGGAAACTATTGAATCTACTGAAATAAACTATGGGAATAAAAGATGCGGCTTAACGTGTTCTAAAAGAAAAACGTAAAAGCCGATCAGTCGTTATGGGAAAATTTCGATTTTTGATCTAAAGTTTGTGAAAAAAGTTAAGTTTTGTATATTAATATGTATATTTTTATGTTTTCAGGTGCAATTTTTTGCCGATTTCCTACGGGAAAGCGGCAAAAGGATGCAGGACCGCGGCCAGAACGAAGCTAGATCAATAAAAAGGGGGGTCTCGGTACAAAAAAGTGATGCCAGGTGAGTATTTATGTCGAAAATATTAAATAAATCGTAATTTAGAAGAAATTTGGCAAAAAATCGTTAAAAACTATGTTTTTACTATACAAAATTTGTACGGAACGGTTTACTTATACAACGGGGTGTATTATCTAGCGTATGCGAACAAAAGTCGACTCAATTTGTACAAAAATTTTTGATGTTCGAACAAAATGTATGAAAAATTCGATGGTATAAGGTAACCTCGGTTTAGGTACCGTCACAGAATAAAGTCAATAAAAAATCGATATAATTCAAAAACTACTGAACCCACACTGGCAAATGGGGTGTCCAGGGATGCAGCACAGTCAGTATTACCAGAAAAAGTAAACACCGACACGGTCAAAGGGAAAAATTTGGAGATTTTAAATAAAAAGTGCTGTTTTGTATGAAGAAATTGACAATTTTGAAAGAAAAGTTAAGTTAATTTGGAAACTATTGAATCTACTGAAATAAACTATGGGAATAAAAGATGCGGCTTAACGTGTTCTAAAAGAAAAACGTAAAAGCCGATCAGTCGTTATGGGAAAATTTCGATTTTTGATCTAAAGTTTGTGAAAAAAGTTAAGTTTTGTATATTAATATGTATATTTTTATGTTTTCAGGTGCAATTTTTTGCCGATTTCCTACGGGAAAGCGGCAAAAGGATGCAGGACCGCGGCCAGAACGAAGCTAGATCAATAAAAAGGGGGGTCTCGGTACAAAAAAGTGATGCCAGGTGAGTATTTATGTCGAAAATATTAAATAAATCGTAATTTAGAAGAAATTTGGCAAAAAATCGTTAAAAACTATGTTTTTACTATACAAAATTTGTACGGAACGGTTTACTTATACAACGGGGTGTATTATCTAGCGTATGCGAACAAAAGTCGACTCAATTTGTACAAAAATTTTTGATGTTCGAACAAAATGTATGAAAAATTCGATGGTATAAGGTAACCTCGGTTTAGGTACCGTCACAGAATAAAGTCAATAAATAAGCGGCCAAGTGCGAGTCGGACTCGCCCATGAAGGGTTCCGTAGTAGCAAATAACATAATATAAAAGTCTTGTAGTATTTTTTTTTTAATTTTTATATTTGAGTTGATTGAATGAAAGGTAAATTGCAGTTTATGACATATTAAAAAAAAACTACTTACTAGATCTTGTTCAAACCAATTTTCGCTGGTAGTTTTTATGGTAATGAACATCATATATTTTTTTTAGTTTTATCATTCTCCTATTTTAGAAGTTACGGGGGGGGGGACACACTTTTTTCCACTTTGGAAGTGTCTCTCGCGCAAAGTATTCGGTTTAGAATAAAATGATATTAGAAACCTCAATATCATTTCTGAAGACCTATCCACAGATATCCCCCCCGATCCCCCCCGATGGGTTCCCGGTTTGTCGTACCGGGGGGGCTCAGTACCCGTGGTGCCGTGGAGCCACGGGGAAGCCAAGAGGAACCCGCGAGGGGGCGCTCCTGCGGTTTGCGCCAGCAGTGAGCGCCCACATTGGGGCGGCGGGGGAGTGGGAAGATCTCCCCCCACCCGGGGAGGGGCGCTCCCGCGGGCTCGGCTTCGGCCTTGAGCCTGCTGGGATGCGCCCAATGGGGCGGTGGGGGAGTGGGAAGTTCTCCCCCCACCCGGGGTGGGGCTGCCGGGAGGGGAATGTTTCATTGCTCTCCCGGCGCTTCAGGCGGGGCCACACCGCCGTGGCTGTGGTTGATGATCGGTCGCGGAGGTCAGGGAGTGTCGGTGCTACGTTGCCGCTCTCCCTGTCCTCCGCGGTCGAGTGGTGCCGCACCGCGTTTGCGGCGAGAGGTAAGCGGCGGAGCCTCACATCTTCTCCGCCGCTGGGAGCCGGTTTATCTGGCTCCCATGGGCCCACAGGCGGTGAACTGCGTGGGAGTTCGCCGCCTCTCAACTGGGCCGAGGAGGTACGGCGCGTCCGTGAGTTCCGGACGCGCCTACTTGGTGAGTGGGGGGGCGCTCAGACGCCTCCGAGGAGGGGCTGCTTCGGCGGCCAGCCGCGCCGGGGTTCGCGGTTGTATTTCCTTTCCCGTGTCCCCGGCAAAGGCGGTTAAGGTGGAACTCCGGAGGTTTTTTAGTGGGTAGGCACGTCACTCTGGCGTGGAGTCCCACATAACCCGACAGCCTCCCCCGCAGGCTGATGGGTATCCGTAACAGGGATCTTTCCTCCGTTAAAAAAAAAAAAAAAAAAAAAGGTTCCCCCCCGATGTGGTTCCCATCTTGTCGCGATGGGGGGGCTCAGTACCTGCGGTTGCCTCGGCCGCAGGGAAGCTAAGAGGAACCCATTGCCCGGGTTGAGGCTTAGGCCTCCCCGGGCCCGGCGGAGGCCATTCCTGGCGGGAATGGCCTGGCTGTGAGGGAAGGGGGTGACGACGACCTCCCTACCATCACAGCCGTGGTAGGGGTCGCGGGGGAAGAGGAGTGTCGGTGTTTCGTTGCCGCTCGCCCTATCCTCCGCGACCAAGCGCGGCCGTGGCGCTTGGCACGGCATCGGTGGGGCCGCAGGGGAAGAGGAGTGTCGGTGTTACGTTGCCGCTCTCCCTATCCCCTGCGGCCGGCTGTGTGGGCCCCGGTCGCCGTCAGGTGGACTGGGGCAGGGCCTGCTTCCGCAGGCCCCAAATTATGAGGGCTGGTTGGACGGTGGAAACGGGATTCCATCGTCCAACGGACAGCCCTCCGGAGTGGAAGGCAGGCGCGTGTGCGTGTCAGCGCGTCTGTCCTTGGGCCAAGAGGCCAAGGCGGCGGTTACTCCGGCCCCTCTGATTCAGCAGAGGGTGCCGTGAGGCCGTTGGCGAGCCGGGGCCGCTTAAGTAGCGGCCGGCCGCGCCGGGGCTGTGGAGCATGAAGAAGCACACGGTCCCGGCCGATAGCGGCTGAGAGGTGACACCGCGGAGTTTTTAGTGGTAACACCACATAACCTTACCGGTGTCCCGTAACCGGTAAGGTATCCGAAGGGATTTTCTCCGCGTCAAAAAAAAAAAAAAAAAAAAGGTTAGGTTAGGTTAGGTTAGGTTAGGTTTTTTTTTTTTTTTTTTTTTTTTTTTTTTTCTATTACCTCCAACTGTATCGGAGACTGTGTTTACTTGGCTATTATTTTAATCTTATTTTATAATTTTCTTCTCGCATATAAACTTATTTCTAAATTATCCTTCTTATTTTATCTCTTCGTATTTTATACCTTTACGGGTGGGACTCCCGTCTACTACTGCTTTTCTAACTTAATTTACTTATCGATACTTCCACCTTATACTATACGATCTTACTGGGGGTATGACATATGTCACTTGTTTATTATATTTTTCTGTTTTAGATCTCACTTTTTTTTTTTTTTTTTTTTTTTTTTTTCCATCCTTATTATATAACGTAGTTAGTTAATTACTGGTTGTTACTATACTAATTTAACACTATCTTAACGTATGCTGTTCAATAATATGTCACAATATTACGACATCATACTTTATCACTATGTCGTTTGTTCACAGTTCTTATTAATTTTAAACAGTATTCTACAAAGCTATGGTTATTTTTGTTGGCTATAAGGATTGGTAAATTTGCTTTACTTATTTTTAGATCTAGGCTTGTTTCGATGTCCTGTCTTTGTTTTAGGAAGACCGGGCATTCCGTGAGGATGTGGCAGACAGTTTCGTGCGAGTCAGGGTCGCATATGCACGCCGGTGAGTTTTTCAATTTGAAACGATGTAGATATTCCGCGAAACCTCCGTGTCCGGTCAGCAGCTGTGCCAATGGGTTCGTCAAGTGCATTCTGCGTGTTGTTTTATATGCTTTGGACGCCACCGGAAAGAACAGCTTGGTGGTCCCAGCTGTTTCGCCCGCTCCGTACCTACTGTCCCATTCGCGCAGCGACTCCGCACGAATCCCCTGTCTTACATAGGATATAGGGCACAGATCGTAATTAGGTTTTCTTTTGGAATCCACAGCAGCCTCTTTAGCCAGCACGTCAGCTCTCTCATTCCCCTCCAGCCCCGCGTGAGCTTTTATCCAAAACAATGCTATTCTTTTGCTTTGTAGAATATGTTTTATATTCTGTTTTGCTTCAACCGCCAGGGGGTGGAGAGATGCGAGGTTTGTGACAGTTTGAAGTGCTGACATTGAGTCGCTGTAGATTCCAAAAGATTCCGCCTTGTGCTTCCTCGCTCTCCTAGTAGCTTCGCATATCGCCAGCAGCTCGGCCTGGTAAACGGTGCTATATGACGGCAGACAAAGTTTGACGGCCTTGGTTTCCACCCCACCACTCCACATGGAGAGTGCGGCGCCAACCCTGCCGTCAATCTTGCTGCCGTCGGTGTATATTTTGAGAGCAAAGTCACTATGTGCATCCACCTGTTCTTGGTTTACCAGGCTGGTGAACTGCAGGTCGATATGTTCCGCTGGATGGGGAGCTTCGATCGCGGATTCCATACGTTCCACCTCCCTGTCCCCCAGACCCGGTAGAGGCGCCCCCCTCTTAATCCCATATAGCGAAGCAGCTTCGCGTACACGAAGATCAAGGGGGAGCAAACCCGCTAACACCAGGACTGAGTTAAGGGAGGCCGTACGGTATGTTCTAGATATTTTCTGGGCGAAGCCACGCTGTAACGCATCAAACTGGTTCCTAACGCATATCTTATCAGCTTCCGGTGCCCAGACACTCGCTGCGTAAAGGATAACTGGTTCCACCACGGCTATGTATATAGTGCGAGTAATTTCGGGATTTAGACCCCAACTCGTTTTGGCTGCTTTAGCCAGCTGCCTGTAAAATCCTATAGCTTTACTGCATATGTTCCTCACATGTGCGTTGAAAGTGAGTTTCTGGTCAAGCGTTACTCCCAAGAGTTTGATCTCCTTGACTGCTGTTATGGCACCCCCGCACATGTTCAAGCGTGGAGTGTCATATTTTAGTTTGCGTGTGATTGTCATCGCATTTGTTTTATTTGTAGCAAATTTTAATTTGTTACGTACACCCCACGCTCCAACATGCGCGAGTATGCCATTAGCTTGGTTTTCAATTTCTTGACCAGTATCTCCGTCAAAAACGAGAACGACGTCATCGGCGAACGCCTGGCAATACACGCCTTTCGTTCCAAGGTCCTTCAATAGGGTGTCCAACAGCAGGTTCCAAAGTATTGGGCCCGCTATAGATCCCTGGACACAACCTTTACTAGTGCTCGTACTTGCCTCTGCCCCACCATATCTTATTGTGACTTTTCGTTCAGACATGTAATTACCCATTACCCTTCTGATGTTTATTGGGCACTTCTCTTCTGCCAGCCTTAGGTTTATCGCCGGCCACCAGGCATTGTCGAAGGCTCCCTCTATGTCCAAAGATACCACAGTAATTATTTTCTTTTGGCTTAATTTGTTCTTTATATGTTGTATTAGGACATAGAGGGAGTCCTCGGTGCTCTTTTGCGGCATGAACCCATATTGGCGGTCACTCATTTTGGGTAACAGGTGGTGTTTCATACGAGCGACGAGCATTTTTTCAAAGATCTTTCCAAGGATCGGTAGCAGGCCAATTGGTTAGGTTAGGTTAGGTTAGGTTAGGTTAGGTTAGGTTAGGTTAGGTTAGGTTAGGTTAGGTTAGGTTAGGTTAGGTTAGGTTAGGTTAGGTTAGGTTAGGTTAGGTTTTTTTTTTTTTTTTTTTTTTTTTTTTTTATTTTAAATACTCCACCTCCAACATTATTGGAGTCTATGTTTGCTCTACCCTTTCATACAAGTTCTCGCATTTATACCTCTCGTACTATCATTCCTCATACTACCAAGTTCATTCATCACCTTTTATTCTGCTCACGGGTGGGACTCCCGTCTATCTGCTACCTATCTTTCTATCTTTATTTTATTTATCTTTATTTATGTACGTCTTTAGGACTCAGGGGTAATAAATAACACTTGTTTTCTTCTTCTTTTGTAGTTTGACAATAGTAGGTGTTTAGGCAATATTTTTGTTATTTACATTATTTTACATTTCTATTTGTACTTATCATAACTTACTTTAGCTGCCATATATCTATAATACATCAACATTACAATTTGTGACTACATTACATTATATATTTACATTACATTTAATAAATATTCTTACTTAATTTTTCCATAATTTGTTTAAGTTTTATATTACAATATCATAAATAAAATAACTATCTACATTTTAAAAAAATTTCTATATAATTTACATTTGTGTACTGAGTTCTAAATTTATGTACAAACATTGCCTAACTCAGTGAGTTATTTCCCTCCCTTGTTTACCCGTGTCTATTTATTTACTTAAATAAAGTTATTATTTTATAATAATAAGCTTATATTTATTTATTTTAAGGTAGGGAAACATCTCATTTCCTGTGAATCACAATGCCCCCACCGCCGACCGTGCATGTGCACTGTACGTGGCCAAGTCATGATGCCCTGCTCAATTTCTACCTGTGTTGATCATCTCAATCTGGCTTTTAAATAAAAGTGGTATTGAATGAGCAAGGGTGCAGGGCACAAACGACCAAGCCACGCACCAATGGGTCTGCGCTGATTGCAAGGTCAGGAATACGCAGTTGCCGACCTTGCAATCGCGTCCCATTTTCTTCTCAATGCACAGTCCCCGCTAAAGGCATTGTGATCCACCTTGTCTATTCCCGCCTTTTTGCAATTTATGCATGATGCCGTGGCACCAGCTTTGTGGTCAGCACATTCCGATTTTAGGTGTGGACCTCCGCAGTGGCTGCACGAGTCCACCTCCTCGTTGCAGTACCTCCTGCTATGGCCGTAGGCCAGGCAGCGAGAGCACTGCACGAGGGGGGACTGGTCGGCTACCCTAACGTGCTGGAGGTCCACGCGGAGGGTCCCGGCATCAACTGCCCTCCTCCATAATGCCGGAGATGTGCTAACCACAATGTGGTTTACTTGCGGGTTTCGCGCCTTTTTCCTATATTTGATTTGCAGGCGGTCGTCCTCCCTGTCGAGGCCGTGAAAAACTTCTGTGTTTTGTCTTCTCATCGCTCCGATGACGTCATCATCAGTATATCTGATGTTGACGCCCCAGAGGATGAGAAGGGGGTCCCTGTTTTTCACTTCCTCGACAGTGAGGTTCTTGCCTGCCCCCTCTATACGCTGCCGCAGCTTCGCCCTTTCCGCCTCTGTCGCACAGCTCATTATGACCTTCTGGTCCCTTGCCTTACGCACGCGCTCTACCCGAACCCACCCTTCCTTGGCATCCACCGCCTCCCGAACTTTGTCGAGCACCTGCTCCCCGGTGTCACAACCATCCTTAGATGCTATGACAAGGGACAGCAGGGCTCCACGCTCGGTCGGTTTCGCCAAGGCTGGGCGGGCCACTGCGCCTGCGTAAGACAAGGGGCCAGACTGCTGCGTCACTAACTCCCTAATTTCTTCCAACTTTCTCGCATTTTCGGCGATCAGCAGGGCCTGCTCATCCATTTTTTTGGATAGAGCAAGCCCTGCCGACCGCTCGTCATGAATGGAGGTGATCCCAGTGGGGGAGGTTTGGGTGCGGACACACGGGTTATAACCGGGAGTTAAATTCCCGGTCTCGACATATTCGCCCAAGTCGCTTATAGTGTACGATATTGCTCGCAATTTTTCTTTTATCGAGTCTTTTATCGTATTTTTAAGGTTTCTTGCTGTTTCCAGCTCATCCTCTATCTCTTGCAAAAGGTCCTGACATTTAGTGCCCAGTTCATTCCTCATTTCGTCAGTTAACCTTTTTTTCCTGTCACAGGGGTGCACGTAAGGCGTAGCAATTGTTGCTTGTCCGAATTTTTTATACTGAGACGAGGGGGACACCCTGTGTATTTCATCGTTTTCGTCCGAATAGCTAAGACGTCGGGCAAATGTCACTGACTTAGGGGTCCTACCTATAGGCTTTGTAGCTGTTATTGGGGTCCTTTCGATAGGCATGTTGGAGGCTGCGTCAATAAATAAAATTAAATAAATAACTGTGCATACATAAACTTAAATTACTGTTCCTTGGTCCTGTATAGGGGGCAAGGGTCGTTAAATTATATTAAAGGTTTGTATAAGTTGTAAAAAGTTCGTCAAATTAAATTAAATTACAAATAATTATTAAGATTAAAACACAAGTCAAATTAAAATTACAATGAAAATTTTAATTAAATAAGTTACAATTTTTGGCCCTGTATAGAGGGGCCAAAGTCATTAAAATGTAAATCTGTAAAAGTTGTAAAAGAAAAGTCCAAAATAAAAAAAAAAAAAAAAAAAAAAAAAAAAAAAAGAATTTTTTTTTTTTTTTTTTTTTTAATATATATTATAGAGCCTTAAGAGCTGTTACTGTCATTGAAAACCCCAGGTCTCTGCGACCCCTAGAACCGGAGATATGGTCCTTTGAATATTTCCAAGATGGCGGCCCTGGATATGCCTAGAATATTAGAAATAGTTTATCTCCGGTATGGTTCGTCACAGATACTTGGTGTTTGGACTTTTCTAAATCGCACTGACGCCCTCTACTCAGATCTTTGGTCAGAATAGGTCAAAAAATTTTAAGATCTGATCAGTTTTTTAACGTATGCGAGGGCTAGTAAACACAATACCACCCTCTCCAAAGAAAACCGCGGCTCGCTACGACCTGTGGGGCCGGAGTTATGCGCAATCAAAGTTTCACAAGATGGCCGCCAAGATGGCGGCGATTTCTAAAACGTTGATTTC
This sequence comes from Acrobasis consociella, assembly GCA_963555685.1. NCBI lineage: Eukaryota > Metazoa > Arthropoda > Insecta > Lepidoptera > Pyralidae > Acrobasis > Acrobasis consociella. The sequence goes on along the minus strand of CAUVWO010000007.1, from coordinate 17,423 downwards.
TCCGGATCCAGAGGTCGCAGACCAGTCGTGTTTGGTATCTCCGAGATCGGACTGACGTCAGCTATGTGCTGGTAGGGTCACTGAAGAGATTTTCAGCACCGTTCAGGACTTTTGAAAAATTTTGCTGAAAACCTTATAACTTTTGAATTTGCAGTCCGATTTCAGAAATTCCAAAAATGTTCGGTAGCTCTTACCGTTGTGCTGTCTACAAAAACTTAAAATCTAGAATTTTCAATAAAACACAATTTAAAAAAGTAAAAAACAAAAAATTTGGTTTTTTGAAAATAAAGTCTAAAGTACTTAATCTAAAATTTTTCTTTCTGTTGCAGATCGTAGCAGCCGTCGGCTTCCTGCGTCCCACGTTGCTAAATCCCACGCGTCTCAAAATGCGTGGGAGTTATAGGTAGGTAAATTTTTAATTTTCAAAGATCAATATTTCATTACCGGTGTTAGATAAAATTCTGCTTGAAGTGCCTGCTTACTATTTAAAAGATGGTGCTTCCAACGACGTCCCCAAACTTCACGGCGCGACTCTCCTTCACCGACCACGCCGCCACGTGCTTTTTGTTTTTTTGGCTCCTGTGCCTCGGGGGGTTGCCGAAAAAATCCAAATGGGGTGCTGGAGTGTAGGTCTTAACGGGGCCTTTACGAGGACACCATAAAACATATAGGTCGTCGCTTTAAATTCGGCGCCGCACGCACTTAGTTTTAATTTTTCGTGAAATTTCACTATTTCGCACTTTTCACTATCAAAATTTTTAGATCACGTTGGGAGGCACTCAGATTCAACTCGGGCGTCACTTTGCGCGTCTACCGGTGTATCACACGTGTAAATCCGACGTAAAAAACCCACTTTTTTTTTTTTTTTGCTGCGGAGCGTCGTTAAAACGTGGTGTTCTCGGGCTCTGACAGCTCGCAACTGGGTTAGGTTAGGTTAGGTTAGGTTAGGTTAGGTTAGGTTAGGTTAGGTTAGGTTAGGTTAGGTTAGGTTAGGTTAGGTTAGGTTAGGTTAGGTTAGGTTAGGTTAGGTTAGGTTAGGTTAGGTTAGGTTAGGTTAGGTTAGGTTAGGTTAGGTTAGGTTAGGTTAGGTTAGGTTAGGTTAGGTTAGGTTAGGTTAGGTTAGGTTAGGTTAGGTTAGGTTAGGTTAGGTTAGGTTAGGTTAGGTTAGGTTAGGTTAGGTTAGGTTAGGTTAGGTTAGGTTAGGTTAGGTTAGGTTAGGTTAGGTTAGGTTAGGTTAGGTTAGGTTAGGTTAGGTTAGGTTAGGTTAGGTTAGGTTAGGTTAGGTTAGGTTAGGTTAGGTTAGGTTAGGTTAGGTTAGGTTAGGTTAGGTTAGGTTAGGTTAGGTTAGGTTAGGTTAGGTTAGGTTAGGTTAGGTTAGGTTAGGTTAGGTTAGGTTAGGTTAGGTTAGGTTAGGTTAGGTTAGGTTAGGTTAGGTTAGGTTAGGTTAGGTTAGGTTAGGTTAGGTTAGGTTAGGTTAGGTTAGGTTAGGTTAGGTTAGGTTAGGTTCCCCCCCGATGTGGTTCCCATCTTGTCGCGATGGGGGGGCTCAGTACCTGCGGTTGCCTCGGCCGCAGGGAAGCTAAGAGGAACCCATTGCCCGGGTTGAGGCTTAGGCCTCCCCGGGCCCGGCGGAGGCCATTCCTGGCGGGAATGGCCTGGCTGTGAGGGAAGGGGGGTGACGACGACCCCCCTACCATCACAGCCGTGGTAGGGGTCGCGGGGGAAGAGGAGTGTCGGTGTGTCGTTGCCGCTCGCCCTATCCTCCGCGACCAAGCGCGGCCGTGGCGCTTGGCACGGCATCGGTGGGGCCGCAGGGGAAGAGGAGTGTCGGTGTTACGTTGCCGTTCTCCCTATCCCCTGGGGCCGGCTGTGTGGGCCCCGGTCGCCGTCAGGTGGGGGGGTGACTGGGGCAGGGCCTGCTTCCGCAGGCCCCAAATTATGAGGGCTGGTTGGACGGTGGAAACGGGATTCCATCGTCCAACGGACAGCCCTCCGGAGTGGAAGGCAGGCGCGTGTGCGTGTCAGCGCGTCTGTCCTTGGGCCAAGAGGCCAAGGCGGCGGTTACTCCGGCCCCTCTGATCCAGCAGAGGGTGCCGTGAGGCCGTTGGCGATCCGGGGCCGCTTAAGTAGCGGCCGGCCGCGCCGGGACTGTGGAGCATGAAGAAGCACACGGTCCCGGCCGATAGCGGCTGAGAGGTGACACCGCGGAGTTTTTAGTGGTAACACCACATAACCTTACCGGTGTCCCGTAACCGGTAAGGTATCCGAAGGGATTTTCTCCGCGTCAAAAAAAAAAAAAAAAAAAAAAAAAAAAAGGTTAGGTTAGGTTAGGTTAGGTTAGGTTAGGTTAGGTTAGGTTAGGTTAGGTTAGGTTAGGTTAGGTTTTTTTTTTTTTTTTTTTTTTTTTTTTTTTTTTTTTTTTCTACAACCTCCAACGTTATTGGAGTCTATGTTTACTAGTTACTCTTACATACAAGTTCTCGCTTTCATGCCTCTCGTACTGCCATGCATCATACTGACCAAGTTCATACATCACCTTATATACTCTGCGGGTGGGAGTCCCGTCTATCTACTTTTTCTATCTATTTCTATCTTTAGGTTTTTTGCTTCCCTTTATTATTCTTAAGGATAGGGTATAGGATAGGGCAATAAATAGGTACAAGGCAATTTTTTATCTTTTTTACATTTTTAGAAACTTTGTAATACTTTGTACATATGTTTTAAAGTTTTGTGATAAACTAATTGTTTTACATGTTGAAATATAATATACTACTACTAATTTATTTACATTTTCCTATATATTTCTTACTTATATAAACTGTATTACATTTGATATTGTAAAAATTTATAATTTAAAAACAATTTCTTTTTCACAATATATTTTACCATTTTAAAATTTTTCCTTACATTTTATTACATAAATTTCCAATTTTCCTATAAACAATTTTATGACAATTTGTACTTATTACCTTTTTTTGTATTAATTTCTAATTGATATGTACATGTACCAAGATAACCTTACATTATAAGGTATTCTCCTTCTTTGTTTACTTATTTCCACTTTTATACGTAAATAAAGTTATTATTTTTATAATAATAGACTTTTATTTTACTTTTTTGGTGAAGGGAAAATACCTCATTGCCTACGGATCACAAAACCTTCATCGCCGACTGCGCTAGTGCACAGTACATGGCCAGTCATGATGCCCCGCTCATTTTTTACCTATGCTATTCATGTCAATCTGGCTTTTAAATAAAAGTGGTATTGAATGAACTAAGGGCGCGGGGTACCAATGACTAGGCCACGCACCAGTGGGTCTGCGCTGATTGCAAGGTCAGGAATACGCTGTTGCTGACCTTGCAATCGCGTCCCATTTTTGCCTTAATGCACAGTCACCGCTGAAGGCATTGTGATCTGTCCCACCTAATCCTGCCTTTACACAGTTGCGGCAGGAAGCCGCGGTGCCAGCCTTGTGGTCAGCGCATGCCGACTTTAGGTGTGGGCCTCCGCAGTGGCAGCACGAGTCCGCCTCCTCGTTGCAGTACCTCCTGCTGTGGCCATAGGCCAGGCAGCGAGAACACTGCACGAGGGGGGACTGGTCGGCTACCCTTACGTGCTGGAGGTCCACACGGAGGGTTCCGGCAGCAACTGCCCTCCTCCATATGGCCGGCGATGTGCTGACCACAACATGATGAACCTGCGGGCTCCGCGCCTTCTTTTTATATTTAATTTGCAGGCGGCCTTCCTCCCCCTCGAGGCCGTGAAAAATTTCCGAGTTCTGTCTCCTCACCGCTCCGATGACGTCATCGTCAGTATGTTTGACGCTGACGCCCCAGAGGATGAGGAGTGGGTCCCTATTTTTCACGACCTCGACGGTGAGGTTTTTGCCTGCCCCCTCAAGTCTCTGCCGCAGTTTGGCCCTCTCATCTTCCGTCGCGCAGCTCATCACCACCTTCTGGTCCTTCGCCTTACGCACCCGCTCTACGCGTATCCACCCGTCCTTGGCATCCACCGCTTCTCGAACCTTGTCGAGCACCTGCTCCCCCGTGTCGCAAGCATCTTTAGATGCTACGACAAGGGACAGCAGGGCCCCACGTTCGGTCGGTTTCGCCAAGGCCGGGCGGGCCGCCGCGTCTGCGTAAGACGAAGGGCCAGACTGCTTTGCGACCAGTTCCCTAATTTCATCCAGCTTTTCCGAGTTTTCCCTAATCAGTCGAGCCTGCTCCTCCATCTGCCTGGATAGAGCATGCTCGACTTGACTTGGGCTGGGTTGAGTCTCTGGGGAAGTTTGGGTACGTATGCTTGGGTGGTAACCCGGGGTGATGTTTTTAGGCTCTACGTACTCAGCTAAGTCACAAATTTTGTCTTCCAATTTGCCTAATATACCCTTGGCCGCGTCTTTAATCGTTGTTTTCAGGTTCCTGGCCGTTTCTAGTTCGTCTATAACCTGTTTTATATACTCCCTGCACTCCCGGACCAGAACGTCCCTATCATCGTCGGTTATTCGCTTGCGTCTGCAATTACGCGGGACAAACGGCGTAGCGTTCGGGTCCCGTCTAAAATGTGCTCTAGCATACGGATCAAAGCTGCCGTCTGAGTCAGTAGGACTACCATCATGCGGGTCTATAAACGACACCGATTTTGGTGTCCCGCTGATGGGTGTCCTCCTAGACGCTGGTGGGGAGTGGGCGAGTGGCATTGTCTCACGCTGGAGGTCTGCGTCAAATTAAAATTAAAATTAAAATTACAATTAAATACAAGTTAAAAATTTAAAATACTGTTCCCTTGGCTCTGTAAAGAGGAACCAAGGTCGTTTATCATTAAAATAAAATAAAAGTTTGTAAAAGTTGTAAACACAGATTTAAAATTAAATTAAATTAAATAATACTTTGCAAAAATTTCGATTTTCAAACACTATAGCTCAAGATTAAAATTGTTAAAATAAATTAAAATAGTTAAAAAATTATGAAATATCAATAAAATTAAAGGGAAATTAAATAAAATTGTATATATAAATTAAATAAGTTATTTTAAATAGATTTTGCAAAGTATAAATAAATACAGGCGCGCAAATGTATAAAAAGTACAATTCCGGTGACACTATAACCTAGGTTTCTTAAAAACTACAAGACCAATTGGGTCCTCCCGGTTACCAAAACGAAGCGGGGAGTCCCTTTTGTGGTCGTCACTACAAAACTTATTTTTATTCAGAACGAATAATTTATTACAAATTTTTATTTTAAAATTTTCGTCGTGTCACCACTTACAACTCTAATAAGTGCAAATCTATCCCACTTAGGGGGTCCTCAGGGAGGAAAACAGGGTTACGGGGGTCCCTATAATACGATTTTAATAAATTTAGAATTTTGAAAATGAGTAAAATTTTTTCCAAGTATGAAGTTCCAAAGTTTCTCAATAGATGGCGGGATTTTGTTTACAACTTTATTTCCGAAAATAATAAGAATTTAATTAAAATAGTGCCTAAATAAAATACTTATGCCTTAATAATGGTGGTTTGTTATGTGCCCCATAAATTTCCCCTACGGGAAAGGGGTGAAAAGAGGGGGTCAAAATCCCGGCTTTTACCAAATTTGAGATCGAAATATCTTGAAAACTACTGATGCTAAAATTATGGAAATCATTCAAAAACTATTTTTACGACCCGGGCTAAGGAAATTAAGGGTTGTTTACTCAAAACAACCCCTATTTAAAAAGCACTTTTTCACTTTGAAATTACGTAAACCCGGGCAAAAATTTACTAGTGTTTTACTTAAAAATCTGTAATTAATTAACTATTGAAGCTAGGGATCTCAAATTTGGCACACAGATTGTGGGATAGATTTGCACTGGACTTATCTACTATGGGGTGTTCCAGCTTCTCGGATTTCGGGCGTGGGCGGGTCCAAAAGTGCACGTTTTGAATTTTCTGGCAGACAGATGGGTGCTGCTCCTGGATGCCTGGTCCTAGGAACCTGGTTTTGGGGTCGGCTGATGCGTCTTCTCAGGGCGCAGCCAATGGTGACAGAACCACCAGCGCGCACACCAGGGTTCAGCCGCAAAATTGAAAAAACCGCTGGTGGGTTCAGACGGTTTTCGGTCTCTGGCGCCTCGATGCTTCGCCAGAAAATTTTGAAAAATTTTCCAGGCACGAAGGAATCCAATCCACACAAAATCACAGTTCAAAAAGTATATGTCGCCGATTTAGATTTAGAGAAAATCTCGTTCAAAGTTTAAATTTGGAAAAAGTTTTTGTTTACGTCACTATTAAAGGTCCAATTTTAAAGTTTTTATAACAGATTAAACTAACAATAGATTCACCAAGTTCTGGAGAATTTAAAAACATATAATTTATTGCCGTACGACGCCCGATGATTTTTTGGTGAATTGTTTTCCGCGTAAGGTCCCGAAACTTAGAAAGTTTTTTGCGTTTTAAAAATACTTGGAAAAAATCCAAGTATTTGTCACTACACTAACACTGTGGAGTTTTGTTGTGCGCACTTTTTGATATTTATTTCAAGGCTGTAGCTGCCTCCGTTACAAAGATATCGATTTTAAACCGCAAAAAATCACAAAACTTTGATTTTTTCGAGCGCGGAGCGTTGCGGGCAGTGCGCGTTCGGGTCGCCTGACGCAGCGGAACTGGTTAGGTTAGGTTAGGTTAGGTTAGGTTAGGTTAGGTTAGGTTAGGTTAGGTTAGGTTAGGTTAGGTTAGGTTAGGTTAGGTTAGGTTAGGTTAGGTTAGGTTAGGTTAGGTTAGGTTAGGTTAGGTTAGGTTAGGTTAGGTTAGGTTAGGTTAGGTTAGGTTAGGTTAGGTTAGGTTAGGTTAGGTTAGGTTAGGTTAGGTTAGGTTAGGTTAGGTTAGGTTAGGTTAGGTTAGGTTAGGTTAGGTTAGGTTAGGTTAGGTTCCCCCCCGATGTGGTTCCCATCTTGTCGCGATGGGGGGGCTCAGTACCTGCGGTTGCCTCGGCCGCAGGGAAGCTAAGAGGAACCCATTGCCCGGGTTGAGGCTTAGGCCTCCCCGGGCCCGGCGGAGGCCATTCCTGGCGGGAATGGCCTGGCTGTGAGGGAAGGGGGTGACGACGACCTCCCTACCATCACAGCCGTGGTAGGGGTCGCGGGGGAAGAGGAGTGTCGGTGTTTCGTTGCCGCTCGCCCTATCCTCCGCGACCAAGCGCGGCCGTGGCGCTTGGCACGGCATCGGTGGGGCCGCAGGGGAAGAGGAGTGTCGGTGTTACGTTGCCGCTCTCCCTATCCCCTGCGGCCGGCTGTGTGGGCCCCGGTCGCCGTCAGGTGGACTGGGGCAGGGCCTGCTTCCGCAGGCCCCAAATTATGAGGGCTGGTTGGACGGTGGAAACGGGATTCCATCGTCCAACGGACAGCCCTCCGGAGTGGAAGGCAGGCGCGTGTGCGTGTCAGCGCGTCTGTCCTTGGGCCAAGAGGCCAAGGCGGCGGTTACTCCGGCCCCTCTGATTCAGCAGAGGGTGCCGTGAGGCCGTTGGCGAGCCGGGGCCGCTTAAGTAGCGGCCGGCCGCGCCGGGGCTGTGGAGCATGAAGAAGCACACGGTCCCGGCCGATAGCGGCTGAGAGGTGACACCGCGGAGTTTTTAGTGGTAACACCACATAACCTTACCGGTGTCCCGTAACCGGTAAGGTATCCGAAGGGATTTTCTCCGCGTCAAAAAAAAAAAAAAAAAAAAAAGGTTAGGTTAGGTTAGGTTAGGTTAGGTTAGGTTAGGTTAGGTTTTTTTTTTTTATTTTTTTTTTTTTTTTTTTTTTTAATGCTACAACCTCCAACGTGATTGGAGTCTATATTTGCTAGCTCCTCTTACATACCAGTTCTCGCTTCCATGCCTCTCGTACTATCATGCGTCATACTGTCCAAGTTCATACATCACCTTATATACTTTACGGGTGGGAATCCCGTCTATCTGCTAATTCTCTGTCTAATTCTATCTTTATTTTTATTTTCATTTCTTGCGTCCCTTCATTAATCTTAGGAAGGATTTGATATAGGATAGGGCAATAAACAGATACAAGGCAGTTTTTGTCTTATTTACAATTTTCAATCTTTGTAATATTTTGTACATATTTTAAATTTGGTTATAAATTCTTTATTTTACATTTTAATTTCATATATACTAATATTTAATTTATTTACATTTTCCTATATACTTTTAAACTTTCTGTATTACATTGGGTTGTATATTTGATATTGTAAAAATTTAGAACATTTTAAAACAATTTCTTATAATATATTTACCATTTTAAATACAATTTTCTTATAATATATATTTATCATTTTAAGACAAATTTTCTTACATTATATTACAGTATATTTCAGTTTTCTTTATTGTTAAACAGCCTTACTTAGTAAGGTATTCCCCTCTTTCATTTATTTATTTACACTTGTTATACATAAATAAAGTTATTATTTTTATAATAATAGACTTTTATTTTTAATCTTTGGGAAAGGGAAATACCTCATTTCCTGCGGATCACAATACCCTCATCGCCGACTGCGCTAGTGCACAGTACATGGCCAAGTCATGATGCCCCGCTCATTTTTTACCTGTGATATTCATATCAATCTGGCTTTTAAATAAAAGTTGTATTGAATGAACTAAGGGCGCGGGGTACCACGACCAGGCCACGCACCAGTGGGTCTGCGCTGATTGCAAGGTCAGGAATACGCTGTTGCTGACCTTGCAATCGCGTCCCATTTTTGCCTTAATGCACAGTCACCGCTGAAGGCATTGTGATCTGTCCCACCTAATCCTGCTTTTACACAGTTGCGGCAGGAAGCCGCGGTGCCCGCCTTATGGTCAGCGCATGCCGACTTTAGGTGTGGACCTCCGCAGTGGCTGCACGAGTCCGCCTCCTCGTTGCAGTACTTCCTGCTGTGACCATAAGCTAGACAGCGAGAGCACTGCACGAGGGGGGACTGGTCGGCCACCCTTACGTGCTGGAGGTCCACACGGAGGGTTCCGGCAGCAACTGCCCTCCTCCATATGGCCGGCGATGCGCTGACCACAATATGGTGAACATGCGGGTTCCGCGCCTTCCTTTTATATTTTATATGCAGGCGGCCTTCCTCCCCCTCGAGGCCGTGAAAAACTTCCGGGTTCTGCCTCCTCACCGCTCCGATGACGTCATCGTCAGTATGTTTGACGCTGACGCCCCAGAGGATGAGGAGCGGGTCCCTATTTTTCACGACCTCGACGGTGAGGTTTTTGCCTGCCCCCTCCAATCTCTGCCGCAGTTTGGCCCTCTCATCTTCCGTCGCGCAGCTCATTACCACCTTCTGGTCCCTCGCCTTACGCACCCGCTCTACGCGTATCCACCCGTCCTTGGCATCCACCGCTTCTCGAACCCTGTCGAGCACCTGCTCTCCCGTGTCGCAAGCATCTTTAGATGCTACGACAAGGGACAGCAGGGCCCCACGTTCGGTCGGTTTCGCCAAGGTCGGGCGGGCCGCCGCGTCTGCGTAAGACGAAGGGCCAGACTGCTTTGCGACCATTTCCTTGATTTCGTCCAACTTTTTCGTGTTTTCCCTAATCAGTCGAGCCTGCTCCTCCATCTGCCTGGACAGAGCATGCTCGACATGATTTGGGCTGGGTTGAGTCTCTGGGGAGGTTTGGGTACGTATGCTTGGGTGGTAACCTGGAGTAATATTTTTAGGCTCTACGTACTCGGCCAAGTCACAAATTTTGTCTTCTAATTTTCCTAATATATCCTTGGCCGCGTCTTTAATCGTTGTTTTCAGGTTTCTGGCCGTTTCTAGTTCGTCTATAACCTGTTTTATATACTCCCTGCACTCCCGGACCAGAACGTCCCTATCGTCATCGGTTATTCGTTTGCGTCTGCATTTACGCGGGACAAACGGCGTAGCATTCGGGTCCCGTCTAAACTGTGCTCTAGCATACGGATCAAAGCTGCCGTCTGAGTCAGTAGGACTACCATCATGCGGGTCTATAAACGACACCGATTTTGGTGTCCCGCTGATAGGTGTCCTCCTAGACGCTGGTGGGGAGTGGGCGAGTGGCATTGTCTCACGCTGGAGGTCTGCGTCAATTAGATTTAAAACTACAATTACAATTAAATAAATAGGTTAAAAATTTAAAATACTGTTCCCTTGGCTCTGTAAAGAGGAACCAAGGTCGTTTATAATTAAAATAAAATAAAAGTTTGTAAAAGTTGTAAACACAGATTTAAAATTAAATTAAATTAAATAATACTTTGCAAAATTACGATTTTCAAATACTATAACTCAGAATTAAAATTGTTAAAATAAATTAAAATAGATAAAAATAATGGAATGTCAATAAAATAAAAGCGAAATTAAATAAAATTGTATATATAAATTAAATAAGTTATTTTAAATAGATTTTGCAAAGTATCACTAAGTATAGACGCGCAAGTGTATAAAAAGTACAATTTCGGTGACACTATAACCTAGGTATCTTAAAAACTACAAGACCAATTGGGTCCTCCCGGTTACGAGAAGGAAGCGGGGAGTCCCTTTTATGATCGTCACTAATAAAATATTTTTTATTACGAAGGAATAATTTTTTACAAATTTTTGTTTAAAATTTTTCGTCGTGTCACCACTTACAACGCTAATATGTGCAAATCTATCCCACTTGGGGGGTCCTCCTGGATAAAAACAGGGGTCCGGGGGTCCTTACTATACGATACGCATAAATTTGGAATTTTGAAAAGAAGTAAAATTTATTCCAGGTATGTAGTTCCAAAAATTTTCAATAGATGGCGGGATTTTGTTTACTATCTTATTTTCGAAATTAAGAAGAATTTATTCAAAATAGTGCCGAAATAAATTAGTTATGGGCTAATAAGGAAGATTTTTTATATGCCCCACAAGTTTCCCCTATGGGAAAGGGGTGAAAAAAGGGGGTCAAAATCCCGACTTTTACCAAATTTGAGATCGAAATATCTTGAAAACTACTGAAGCTAAAAATATGGAAATAACTCAAAAACTATTTTTACGACCCGGGCTAATGAAGTTAAGGGTTGTTTACTCAAAACAACCCTTATTTACAAAGCACTTTTTCAGTTTGAAATTACGTAAACCCGGGCAAAAATTTACTAGTGCTTCAATTAAAGATCTATAATTAAATAACTATGAATGCTAGCAATCTCAAATTTGGCACACAGATTGTGGGATAGATTTGCACTGAACTTATCTACTACAGTGTGTTCCGGTTCGTCAGATTTCGGGCGTGGGCGGGTCCAAAGTTTGGTGACTTCAGCTTTCCAGCGGAAATGTGGCTGTAACTCCAGATCTCCTTGACCTAGGAGCTTGACCTTGGTCTCAGCTGAAGCGTCTTCCTGGGGCGCAGCCAATGGTGATACCACTACTAGCGCGCGCTCCCGGGTTTAGCCGCAAAAACGAAAAAATCGCTGGTGGTGTCAGCCAGTTTTTTGGTCCTAGTGCCTCGACGCGTCGCCGAAAAATCCTCAAATTGTGCACAAATATGCAGGACACAAAACCACACCTTTCCACAATTGAATATTGTGGGGTCCTCGATCTTGTTTGCGAGAAAATCGAATTTAAAGTTCACTTTTTGAAAAAATTTTATTTGTCCTGTCTGTTTGAGTTCCAAATTTATGTTTTTCGTCACAGATTTTTACGCGTCCAGGTGCTCTGGATTCTGGAGCACGTTTTGATGTTTTACTTATGAATATACGGTGCTTAGTTATTTTTTGACGATTTGTTCCGCGCGCAAGGTCCCGAATGTTAAACACTTTTTTACGTTTTAAAAATACCTAGAAAAAATCTAGGTACTTGTCACTTCACTAGCACTTAGATCTTCTTTGCGCGCATTTTTTGAAGTATTTTACTTTACAATAGCTGCTTCCGCTCCGGAGATACGAATTTTTTAGCAGAAAATCACGAAAAACTTTGAATTTTTGAGCGCGGAGCGTTGCGGACAGTGCGCGTTCGGGTCGCCTGACGCAGCGGAACTGGGTTAGGTTAGGTTAGGTTAGGTTAGGTTAGGTTAGGTTAGGTTAGGTTAGGTTAGGTTAGGTTAGGTTAGGTTAGGTTAGGTTAGGTTAGGTTAGGTTAGGTTAGGTTAGGTTAGGTTAGGTTAGGTTAGGTTAGGTTAGGTTAGGTTAGGTTAGGTTAGGTTAGGTTAGGTTAGGTTAGGTTAGGTTAGGTTAGGTTAGGTTAGGTTAGGTTAGGTTAGGTTAGGTTAGGTTAGGTTAGGTTAGGTTAGGTTAGGTTAGGTTAGGTTAGGTTAGGTTAGGTTAGGTTAGGTTAGGTTAGGTTAGGTTAGGTTAGGTTAGGTTAGGTTAGGTTAGGTTAGGTTAGGTTAGGTTAGGTTAGGTTAGGTTAGGTTAGGTTAGGTTAGGTTAGGTTAGGTTAGGTTAGGTTAGGTTAGGTTAGGTTAGGTTAGGTTAGG